>WYDF02279952.1:0-30986 GCA_009867245.2 Adranes taylori | reverse complement strand
TATAACGTTTAATATATGCAAACTGGCATATACTTATAATTTATAAGGAAGACTTTAAGAATTGATTTAAGACAGAGACATAGCGTAATGATAGAACGCCGAACTCATAATTCGGTGTAGTGATATCTTGCGCCTTAAAGGAAATGAGAGGGTGCTGACCATAGCTACACGATGCCAGAAACACGTGTCCACCCTGTCTCAATTTTTGTAATTGATTCTTAAAGACTTCCTAATCATCAATATATTAGATATAATAACGCACCTACCTATTTAAAATTTAGTCTGACTGCTAAAAGTAAATACTACATACATTCTTCATTGATATTGATTTAACTGATTCAAAAATAATCAAAGATTAATTTACACATAACACTATTAGACGAAAATTTACAAGTTAGTGATATAACAAAAAAGGAGTTTTAAAGATAAAAAATCTTAGCTACCTTTAATTGTGTGTTTGATGTCGTTACGAGGAACATGTTCTCATGGTAAAAGGCTTGTTGCAACGCGAATAGCAACGCGAGTTTATCTTCTTCTTCTTTAAGTACCATGTAGTCCAAGTACGTTGACAACCAATAACTGCAACCTTATTTTAACTGCGGCAGTTCGAAACAATGTTCTAGTAGATAAATTGAACCATTGTCTCAAGTTTTTCAACCATGACGTTTTTCTTTCTCCCCAGCTCCGACGGCCGCCCAGTTTTGCCCTGAGTGATGTGTTGACGAAGCGCATACTTATCATTTCACATCATATTCCCGATATACTCCAACTTCCGCCGATTTATTGTATTTATTACGTCTGGCTGCTTCTGCATTTGAGCCAACACATCTACACTAATTTTAAGTGCCATCAACGAAATTCTTAATATTGCAAATACCCCTAATCGTCAATACATAGCGTAAACGTTCATGCTTCCATTCTATACAAAAGTATGCTGAAGACATAACAGCGAAGCAATCTTAGGCGGAGTGTTATTGATAGTTCACGAGTGGTATGAACTCCCGTCATTTTTATAAACGCTGCTTTCGCCAATTCTATTCTGCATCGAATTTCTTGACCATTTTCAATAGATTCGTTCAAATAACACACAGTGCATTTGAGTGCTGTACTCCCTTGACGACATCATTGTCATTGGTTAATGCTTGTCGAATACTGTTTGGAACTTTACTGAAGACCAACTATTTTGTTTTCTTGTCCAAAATAGCTGGTCTTCAAAACAAGTCCAAAACAAGTTCAGTCGACCTTGCATCTAAGTTTATAGCGAAAGATTTGACAATAGGAATGTTTAGCGCTTTTAGTATTTTTAGTTCAATACAGATCCATATAAGGATTACAAGTATAATCTGGACTCATCTGTGACCAAATGTTTCTCGACTTATTTTCCCCTATGCCTGTGATTTGTGACTAAATTTGCGCTATACGATGATCGAAACCAAGAGGTCCAAAAGTTGAGAACTTTTGGACCTCTTGGTTTACATTTAATTTTTATGGAAAGATCAAGCAGTGGATTAAGATATTTAAAATATTGTGAAATAGTAGATGAAACTATCATCATCGATTAGTTTTTTTGCCCAGCTTCTGGACGTCTGATGTATTCAATTTTTCTAATAAGAGAATATATAAACACTATGTGCGTTTTGGATATTCCAAGATAACATTTGTTTTCAAGAAACATAACTAAGTTCAAATTAGTGCTTGACAGTTTTTAGCAATGTAAACAAATGAATATGCGAAAGCAACTTTGTTTCATTGAAATATTTCCGCGACCAAGAATTTTATCGAAATACACTTATTAAAATAATGTAAAATGTAGTTTCAAAAATAATTTGAAATTAATTTTAAGTCAGATATTCAAAGGAACATAAGAATCAAACGTTGATGTATTCACTGACATAGTTAAAAATAAAAATTACAAATTAAAGTGTCCTTTTTAGTGCTGGTGAAACGCCTTAATATTATTACAGTGGAATAAATATTATAAAATACAAAACTATAGGCTATTAAATTATAAACACACTTTTGTAGATTGCAAGAAAAAACCTGGTGTCGTTAACGTAACTTCATCACATACAGTATCGAAAAACCAGAAAAGCTTAACACTTCTATGGGGTGCTACAGGTGAGCAGGAATGGACGCCTGCTTTAACTACTGGTAAAATTTATATTAATGTCTATATAAGGTATATGCTATTTTTAAGTCAATTTAACATTTTAACATAAGGTAATTACAATTAATTATTTACATCGATATAGACATGTTGATTATTTCTTATATAAGTTGTCCATAAACATCTAAACAATCAAGACTTTATTTGAATTAATGATTCTTTGTATCTATAAAACAAATACAACTTTACAATTAAATTATATTCTTTAAGAATATAATTTATTTGCAAAGCGGGTAGTATTATTTATATAGCAAAAAAATTGTTTGTAAAATCTAGTAGAAAATATTAAAAATCTATCCAGATAAACTTTCAGTCTACCATATTGCGTTCAAAATTACAACAAAGGATCGTCTGAACTCTAACTAAATAAATTCTAACATCAGTTAAAATCCATCCAATACTACCGAAATCGAAAAGGTACAGCTAATCAAAGGGCTGTTTAGGGCGTAGACTGAATTAATAAATGATTAATTGGGGCTGAATACACGTAAATTAAGAATGAATTATGGGAATCCTTAATTGATTAAAGCCAGAGAATCGATTTTAATAAACCTAAGTACGTCCCATGAATTAAATAAATAAACTACAAATAAAATACCACAAGATTTTTAATCGTGCTATTATTTCTATATACAAATACAGTTATAATGGGGGAAACGAATTGGAAGAGTAATAAAACAATAAATTGATATGATTTATTTGAAATGCAAATACATAAACTTTAATACAACATAGTATCCCTTGTTGGTGAAAATAAATAAAGTAGTTTCTCAGTATCATTTAATTTACAAAAGAATCTACGAGGAATTAATGCAGATCGGATGGTGGATAATATAATAAAATACAGTGTCCTTCTGATTAGTTAAATATTCATAAAGATCAATAAGCCACCGAAAAACTTTATCATTTGTCAATAAATAAATCACATCAATACACGTTATCAACATCAATATACGCAGTCGATTGTTAATTTATTTGAAACCAAAAATAGTGACAATGAAGTTAAATTAATTACTGAGAATTAAATGAATAAAAATTTAAGATGTTTTTAGTTCCTTCAAAATAAATTAAATTGTACTTACATTGGAACCCCAGACATATTTCAGAACATTAAAATAAATCGCGTACTTTAACGTAATGAAACATAGAAAAACTCTGAGCATAAGCTAAGAGAATAATCTGAACGTAATTAAGCGAACGCTTGGTAAAATCTTTGATTATATAATGTAATCGATCGTGCTGCCCTCTGACGGAGTACCTGGCGTAAACGAAGGTGATCGTTCGTACCCTTACTTATTAACCGTCCATTTAAAAAACTAATTTTCTTAATGCTCTTCTAACTCACGAACGTAAGAATTAAATTATTTCTTTCGATTTCTCCTGACTTTTCTCACGGTAAAGTTTCCGCGTCGTCTCAAAGCTAATAGCCGATGGCTATATTTATTTTGCACGTGCAGTCGCGTTTACAGTATGTATTATAAAGTTTAAAGAAAGTGAATATATTTAGTATCTTTCTTTTGGTGTTACAATATGGCATTTAAAATCCCTTATCAGAACAAGTCGCCATTTAAAAATGTTCTGATATGTTAGCATGAGATATTGATATAAGTATCCCAGCACGGAGAGCTTCAAACCCCATCTGAGATCATTGAGTATTCTTTTTTAGCTTTAGGAATCTCAAAAAGTGTATAACATTTTGATTAACTTGTTTTTGGAAAGATTAAAGTTGAGAATCGTACAAAATAGCTCAACTCATTTAAGTATCCGAATATGCTAAACCAGTTTTAAGCAATGCAACGTATATTTTAAAATATGTTCTTATACATTGCATGCTTTAATGGCTCTCCGAGTTCTTTTTATAACAGGATTTAAATGAGCGCAGAACTGTAACGGTTGCCTGCATAGAGCCTATAGTATTTTAAAAATCTCTTTGGCCACTTGATTAAATCTGCAAAGAATTATCATGAGTTAACAATACTAAATTGATGCGGAAATAATACTTTGCTAGAAATGAGACTGTTTATTATAATCCGTAGATTAAAAGTCTATTTCTACTGATATAATGGAGGGGTTTCAAACCCCTAACAATAACAATGATTTATTAATCCCAATATCTATTTACAATGCAGTAATAACCAATCCACAAGTAGATCATGTTATTGAACAAATCACAGAAATTAAATTGCATATTTTATTTACCTTCATTAGTGCCGTAAGACTATCTACCGATTTCAAATTCTCTGGAACCTGTTGTATAGCTTGACTCCCATATAGTCTGTTCCACCCTGCACTATTGTTAACCTTTGTCCTTTCTGCTCTTAGTTGATCTTTTGCTCGTGTGTAATGCTTCTGAATATTGCTGTTTTGTTGTTATTTATTTAAGTTTTGTGTCACTTATTTTAATACATAATATTTATAAAGCCATACATAGTAAATATTTTTTCTTTTTTTAAAATAATCTCTGAAAGTTTCTCGTTTGGGAATATTGTACATTATACGGATAATATTTTTTTATAGAATGAAAGTTCGTTCCATATTTTTATTACTAGTTGCTCCCCACAGAATGATGATATATCCTATTATTGCTTCTACAAGACTGGGATACATTAATTTCAAAATATTTTTTGAAACTAATGTATTGCTACTGACTTTACTACATATTTGTTGTACGTGATTATTCCACGTTAACTTATAATCTACAGGTATACCACGTAAGTGAACATTGTTTGTTTGTTTTGAAATCTTTTTATCATGCTTAAAAGCAAACTCTTTACTGCTGCCGTTTTGGTTTCAATTCTATTGTCACGTTCATTTTTGTTTCAAGGCCTTGTGTGGCCTTGCGAGCCCTTACTGGATAAAGAAATTCTACTTCCAGTTAAAACCCAAGCCGACCGGAATCAGAGCAATAATTAGGTTAGGGCGTAGACAGAATTTATTATTTGGGTGTTTGAGTTTCAACTTTAATAAAGCAAATACGGCCCATGATTTAAATAAACGAATTTAAATAAAACGCATCAAATTTTTAACCAATGTATTGAACTACAAGAATAATCGCTTTACATTAAAATAATTTATTACACAGATTACCAAAAATGAAATGGGGTTAATGAATTTTGGTGAATAATAAAACAACTTATTTCGATTTATTTACGCCTTAACCAAAGCAATAAACATCCACTAAATTAAATAGTACATAGTCAAAGGCTAAATAAAATAAAATACCTTCTTGGAATACGTAGTGATCATAATTTACTTGCGACGTTTCAATTAATAAAAAATTATATTTAGTTAGCGTTATATTAAATGACGATTTGTTACATTAATTAGGATTATTTATTCAAAGTGAAATAAAAAGACTTAAGATGTTTGAGTTTCTTAATTAAGATTTATAATAATATAATTTCTACTCACATTTGTATTTCTGACATTATTATTAACGACACAAAATGAAATTGTTAAATCGAAATAAAAATACCCGGATTTACTTCAATTCTGTAAGAGTTTCGAAACTGTAAAATGATAAAAAACGATAGCATGTAATAAGCCCAAGCTTAGCTTTTTATATTACCAGTAAATGATCCCTGGGCGGCCCCTCGCTGGCGCAGACTTCGCTATAGAGTTCATTGTGCCCACTTTTGTTTATTAAAAATCCATTACTCAAATTATTTTTTCTACTATCTCTTTATAATACATGGACGAATAAGAAAACTGATTTACACATTTAACTACTTCGGTTTTCTCTTGACCAGAAATCCTTCCACTCAGCGGAGAAGTTTTATCCCCTCGTGGACCGTAAAAAATGTTAACCGTGTGCTGTATGTATTTTGCACGTGTCTAATAAATCGCGTTTCTGTTAGATTATATATTTAAAATGTTTAAAGATCTTTACATTAGAATCTGAGAAGTGAATACATTTAATATCTGATGTGACACTATCATTGTTGCTTGTCTACATTTAGCTTGATTGCGTTGATATACATTCTTTATAGTCTCTTAACTAGATTTAATTATTTGATTTTCTAAGTTCTCAGTTAATACAATATTTGTATCATCTGCATACAAAAAGATATTGGATGTCATACTGTATGATTTTGGACGATTATTAGTCATTATTAAGAAAATCAACGGCCCCATTTCACTACCCTTGGAACTCCACAAGAAATATATTTGTTTTTTCGATACCTTCATTACTCTGTGATTTTTGCCTATTGTTTAGACCATATGGTATTATAATTTTAATAGGTGCATAATACCAACCAGGAAACTATCATTACAATTTTTAATGGTCACACATGTCTTTAAAGGCGGATGGTTCAAGATGTACGGCACCATTTCACCCATTATTATAAGGGAAATATTAATCTTACTAGAAGATGCTCATGATCACCATCAGTATCTTCTTTATTAGAAGCATCACGGTCGTAAATTTTTAAATGTTACGGCCATGCTGTTACTAATAAAGAAGATGCTGTTGATCCGTTATAATAATGGGTGAAATGGCGTCATACATCTTGAACCATCCGCTTTTTAAGACATTTGTTATAATTGAAATTTGTAATGATAGTTGGTATTACGCATCTATTAAAATCAGTGTTATGTGCTTTATCAGAAAAGCAGCACTATAGATTGTGTTAACTGTTCATCTAGTATTACTCTTAACGCCTCCTGAATAGTACTTATCGTTCCTTTCTTTCTTTCTGTATCCTGCTTGGCTAATTGTTAGAAGTTCGTTATTTTCAAGCCATTAATAGAGTTGATTGTAATAACATTTCTCTAATATTTTATAGAACCATCTAACCAGAAATATAGGGCGGCAGTCCTCTGTTATGCTTTTTGTGTTGGTTCCTATCCTATATGTATGTTGGCAATCACATTGGTCCATACAACCTTGCTAACAGCTACTCTGAATAGATGTACGGTTGTCATTCCTGCCCACTACCTAATGTTCTTCTACCATGATGTTCGCCGAAGTCCTTGACCTCTTCTTTCTTCTATCTTACCTTGCAATATTTATTGGATCATTCTATATTTCTCATTTCGCATCACATGTCTTAAGTATACAATTTTCTTTATTTTATCACTATGGATAACTGCCTGTTCCTTTTGCATACGTTGTATCACGCGCTGTCTTTGTGGTACATGGTAAGTGGTTCATGGTTGAGCATGAGACGGTTGAATCCAGTTTCAAATGCTTATTTCACTTAGCTGCTGCAACAGTCAAGGTCCAGGCTTCTACTCCATCCAGAAGAGTGGAGAACACCTTAGTAGTCTTGTTTTTATACCAAAATTGCGCATGTTCTTTTAGTGCAGCATTGTCTCCACTTCTTCCTTAGATACTAATCTTATTGTAAAAACTTGTTCCGTTGCATTACTCAATAGTTCCTTTTCTGATTCTGGTTAATTGTTGAAAGCATTTATGCAATAATCATTAAATTTATTGGCTAATTTTGTTTTATCAGGCATAAAACCCTAAATCCTTTCCTTGCGTACGACCATGCAGTCATCAATACTCCATACTAACCCAATCTTTTTATATGATGCGCCATACTAAAGGGGATGGAAACACTCTTCTCCGAAACTCTGTCCTTTCTAATATGAATTAATCATTTGAAAAAATCGATTATTTTATATATTTATTTATTTTTACTCCGGAATTCAGAGCGGAATCAGAGCAATAATTAGGTTAGGGCGTAGACAGAATTTATTATTGGGGGGTTTGAGTCTCAACTTTAATAAAGCAAATATGGCCCATGAATTAAATAAAATTAATCATTTTGAAAAATCGATTATTTTATATATTTATTTATTTTATGCATCCAAAATAAATCCGTTTACAAATTTCACATATATGCTGGGTGTTTTTTTATGGTCTATTTTCTCTCTCTCTCTCTCTCTCTCTCTCTCTCTCTCTCTCTTTCTTTCTGAAGACAGCTCCTGAAATGTTGTACTTAAATTTCTGTGTCATTTAGGAACATGGACTGAAAACTCACTTAAAGGAAATCTCGTAATAAATTGTTCGTATTTTATTTATTTTTAATATAGACAAATGCATATTGCTAATTAAACTTAAAATCCCATCAAAACGCTACAACATGTCTTCCTCTCACCACTGGTATATGTTTTGTTTTCACCATCATTTTGTAGTTTGTACTTTGTAATCACAAAAAAAGACGCGCTGATAAGGATAATCTCATGGAGTCTATTTATGATTGGAAATAAACTCAAGCCAACAAGTTTTAGTGTGTTCACAAAACATCTCCATAGACGTTCATTAAAATCGCCTATTTTTTACCGAACTTTTGTGTGGGTCTTGAACCAGCCTTCTGTAAACTGTCACCTGCTAGCTTTTGATGTCAAATGGTCGATATAATAGGCTTAGTCTTGCCTAGTAAAACTTTGCATGCATAATTCAACACTTTAATATTTGTTAATTTTTAACTAAAATATGCTAACATTTATAGACCTGAATTATCATATTGTGTTTAAGAGTTATTATTTTCATTAATTTTATGCTGCAATTAATTGTAAAATTATATTTTGTTTAACTGTACGAAACCAAGAGACACTAATATAATATCATACGGCATTATAACCATTCGCATGCATTTTATATATTTTACGACAATTAACACATTTTTTTATTGAAAGAAATTGTTTTAATTATACCATTATTATATTATTATGAAGGAGTCATATTTCCAAACAAATTAATTCATTTCTAGTTGTAAGATTCCTAGAAGTTACATAAATAATTTTAATTATTTACAATTTTGTTTCATGGAACTGGAAACTGAATCAACGCAGCAGTGAATGACATATTAATAGGTTTGATCATACATTCATTATTGTATATCATTTTTGTAGATAAATAGTATTCTTATCTTTACTACTATTTTCTATTTTTATTTTTCTTGTTTTTGTCTGAATCTTATTTTTGGCTAATTATAGGATACAGATCTATACTAAATGTAATTGTATCAAATTCTTTTGTGCTAAAGTTTTGAGATTATTTGGCCGGTGATATATCATTAAATGATTAATCATTATTTAAAAAATAATTTTATTGAGTTAAAAAAAAATATTTTACATAATATTTAAAACACATGGATTACGATCCTGAGGGATATTATTTGCGGGTGAATATAGAAATCAAAATATTGTTTTTTAAATATATTACCTTGTTTAGAAAGCGTTTGCCCGTGTACTTTTTAGTGATTGATTCTTATAAAATTGAAAAGTACGAATTAATGGAAGTGCTGGAAACTATTAACATGGATATAAAGCTTACCAATAGTAGCCTATTCGATACACAAAAATTCAGGTTACTAAAAGTAGGAGAACCATTAACAAAACAAAATACAGTACACTCGCGATCATTTGAGGTAGTTGGCACAGAGACCACCTCGGATACGAAAAACTCGGATAATACGGAGGTTGTGTAAAAACGCGTGAAAATATACAAAATTGGTTTATTTAAAAAAAAAACAAAATAAACATAATTACAGACCTATAAGCAATATGAAATTATTTCTTAAAAAGTCTTTAATTGTTTTCTGAGTTAACCCAGGTCCTCTCTTAGATATTGCAATCTTACGCCAACGCTCAAGATAGAGTGTCATGTGGTGTGACACTCTTCTTGTTGCTCTACGTAAGTGAGAGTGGTGTCGATCAATTTCAGTCTATCGGAATGTAATATTCTTGGATTTATCTCGTCCGTATCGTCTTTTTTTCACTGTATTCACTGTTAACCATATCTATAATTTCCTCATCGGTAATCTTCATCTGGATATCTTCATTGGACGAATCACGAATGTCTTTCCTGTTGATTTGATTTTCACCAGGTAACTCATTGGCTAGTTGAACTAATTCGTTCACATTCTCCTGTTCTGGTACTTTTTAGGGGGTGCATCTAGCCAAATAAATTTTTCCATCACTTTTGAATGGTGGTAGTTTTCACCTCGTCCCACGCTGAAGCAATCCAGTATGCTATATATTTTAATGTGACTTGCTTTATGGCATCCTTTACAATCAATCCTTCGACTAATTTTACAATCAACATTTGGAGAAGTCTTCAGCGGTAATTACTCTTCATTGTTTCTAGAATCCCTTGGTTTAAGGGTTGTTTAAGCGATATCACATTATGGGATAGGAATATAGCTTTAATATCACCACCGCACAGTCTTTTGGCGTTTGGGTTAGATGGCCAATAATAAAATAGCTTTCCCGGGGAGCGTATTTTTTCAAAAATGCTTCAGGGACAGGAACAAATTCTTTAAAAAATCAGTTATTAAAAATCGTGCGATCCATCCATGTACTTCTTTGGTTGCAGTACACTGTTGGCAGACAGTTGACTTTGATATGTTTAAAGGCTTTTGGGTTTTTAGACTTTGCAATAAGCAATGGCTTTAGTTTCAAAGAACCGGAAGCATTGCAGGCAGCCAGAATTATGACTCGCTCTTTACTTCTTTTTAAAACCCAGCAGCAGTTTTTTTTTTCGAATTTTGCTACTAAGGTTTTTGAAGTTAGCATTCGAAAGTTAAGACCAGTTTCTTTGTCTGAGTAGAAAGTTTGATCTGCGCTCAATCTTTCCTTGAAAACGATTTCTTCTATTGTAGACCGAAATTCCAAAACTTTAGAGGAATTAGCTGACAGTTTTTTCTTACTAATGCCCAGCTGCCTTATGCCATATTTCTTCTTCACCTGTCCAGATATCCGTCGCTTGCAGCGAATGTTTCCTCGCCGTCTTTAAAGTTCTTGTGGAACTGAAGCGCCTTAGCTTAAAATATTGGCCCACTCACAGGACTGCCCATCCATCGAAAGTGTGAAAACACAGAAGAAGAGCTTCAGACGTCTGCTCATAGTCACCCTTCTTCAAAATCTTACAACTGAAATCACTGCCTCCACTCACACTTTTGTTTAGAAAGTTTTTAACTTCTTTCCGGTTACGTCTCCAATCCCCAATAGTCACTTCCCCAACTCCCAAATCGATAACTACCTTATTAACAGACTCGCCTTTGTCCAACCGTTTTATTTGTTTCAAAACGGTTTTCGTTTCAAGAGAAACTACAACTCTTCCGTTTCCCGCTCATATCGAAACACAGAAATTAATAAACGCACAAAAGACAACACAATAACACAACCACGTTTTACATGAGCGCAGAGCCAACTGAAGTGACAGTGGCAGTACGAGGAGTTAGGAGTAACCCGAAGTAAAGTACTGTACAGTATTTCCGAACGTAGAGCCCGATTACATATTTCCAAAGCTCTGTACATTTATAGAAGAGGGAGGGGGGGGTGATCCTTGCAACAGCCAGTAGAGACATCTAAGGCTCGACATTGATTGTAAAACGAATAAACATCACTACTCGCCGTAATTTTTCTGCTATTAAGAGCTTCCTTCTATTATGTTTTATCTTCCGATGACTAGCTCGCTTAATCCAGAGACTCAGTTGACCGGGATTGGGGTAATCGTTAATTAACTGTACCACAAATTTTCTAATCTGAAAACTATACTCCGGCCCTAAATGAGAATAATGCTTATAGAAAGTGTACAGGAAGCTTTCGCTAAGATAAGAACACTTCCCGAATGACGAAAACAGGTATTCTAGTCTGACTCTAGATACACACGAAAACAGAAGATTTTGTGGCGACGTTATCGTGACTTTCAATCTACTTTCTAGATGGAAGTTCCGCAGGCATTACAACATTTCACGCCTGGCACCAATTCTCAACTGCGTGGCAGCACAATCAAGCTGTGCACGAGCAGATACCAGAAGACTCAAAAAAAACTTAAATAAATCGCTGGAATGCGCTCGCTTATAGCGTAGTTAGGTGATACAAAAAATAAAGTTTAGAGTTTAACCAGATAAACTATTATCTCATCCCGCATAGTCCGAATCATTTTTGATCCACACCCTATCGGAATTCAGCCGTCTATCGGGGTGTACGCTATCAAGCACAACTGACAGATTTATCAGTACTATCGCCTACTGTGGATCTTAATAGTAATTGGTGTACTATTGTGTATTAATATCAATAGGTGGAAGTGGCGATCTTCTGTATGTGCAACAGCCGCGCGGCAGGAGAAGATGGCATCTCAGCTGAGCTCTTTAAGTATGGTGGGGAGGAGGAGGTGAGCGACAGTATGTGCACTCCCATTCGTTCAGTATGAGAAAACGAAGACATTCCAGAAGATTGGAACACATCGGTGATCTGTCTCATCCACAAAAAGAATGACAAGATGATTTGCAGTAACTATCGTGGAATTTCTCTTTTGAACGTTGCATATAGGATCTTTTCGAAAGTGCTGGCAAGGAGGCTTGAGACATATGCGTAGACGAAATTAGGCGAATACCAGTGTGGGTTTCGGCGCAACAGGTCAACCTTGACCCACATCTTGTCATTACGGCTGATTCTGGAGAAGTGCTACGAGCATAATGTCAGCGTGCACCAACTCTACATTGACTACAAAGGGGCATATGATAGTGTCAGGAAGACATAGTTGCAAGTGATATTGGAAGAGATGGGAGTGCCGAAGAAGCTCATTAGTCTAGTGTGTATATCATTACATTGCACTAAGACCAGAGTCAAGATCCAGGGGCAGTTAACAAGGGAATTTGTTGTGCGAAGAGGGTTACGTCAAGGAGACGCACTTTCGACGATGCTCTTCAATCTATGCCTCGAGGATGCCATACGGAGGATCCCGCTCAATCTACGAGGAACTATCTACACCAGATCCCTTCAGTACGTGATCTTCACCGATGATGTTGTCCTTCTTGGTAGAAGCTCGAGAACATTAACAGAGGCGCTGCAACATTAGTGTGAAGACGGGAGGCGCTTGGAGCTAAGAATTAACAGCGAAAAGACAAAATACATGGTCGACACAAGAGAAAATGAAGGGTTCCGCACGGTGAGTCACTTGGAATCCGATGAAGGAAGATAGTAGAGAGTTGAAGAGTTCAAGTACCTAAGGGCCCTGGTGACTGAGAACAACAAGATCAGTACAAAGATAAAAGCACAAATTGCCGCGAGAAACAGATGCTTTTATGCTTTTAATAAGTTACTGAAATCCGCAACCCTCTCTAGAAATCTCAAGCTGATCGTGTACCGCATCATAATCCGACCAGTGTGCTCTAGATGAGAAATTTAGACGCTCATTGAACGTGACAAGACTCTGCTCCGGGTGTGGCAAAGAAAGGTGCTGCGAAAGATCCTCAGAGGGATTTGTGAAGATGGCGAGTGGCGCATTCGAAACAATCAAGAAGTATGTCAGTATGATATTGACCTAATTGTTAAGGTGAAGAAGAGACGGCTGCGGTCCCTGGGGCATGTTATAAGAATGGAGGGAGGTAGAATCCCCAACAAGACCAACAACTGGAGGGCATAAGGAAGCCAGACAGGCCAAGGAAGAGGTGTATTGGTGACGTGAGAGAGGATGTGCAAGCGCTGGTGATCCGGAACTGAAGGAGATGCGCTGCAAGCAAGGAAGAATGGCTGCTGTAGGTGGGGTCAGAGTCTTACATAGACTGTAACGCCAGGAGAGTGAGTGAGTGTAATGTATATCAATAAAGATTAATTTTTTCTGTACAAATATTTAAAAACGATCTTATGGACAAAAAATCAACCAATTCGGCAATGTTCTTTTTCACACCTCAAACTTAGCACAAAGAAATGTATTGCTATTTTTTCTTTATTAACCAGACTTTTTTCGTCTACATGTGTTTTACAGTTCTAGTTTTATTAGAATATTGGTACCAGTTTTATTATTTGCACGGATCATTTATAGCTTTTATATTTATGTCAAAGATCTGCAACATACGGCGATAAGTAATAAGTATAAAAATGAAGCAATGCTTTTACTTGTTACAAAAGCCTTTTTTTCTAATGGTTGCTGATCGTTGATTTGTACACATAATTATGGAAATAGTAGGAGATAAAATTTAATGATTATTATTAAGGCTTTGCTATAAAAGTTTAGATACTAAGCATACTCTGCTCAAAGTGTTACTATTAATAATTCATACTATTATCACTTTTATACAGTAATTCAGATATACAAGCATGATAAATATATAAATGCACACTGTACATAAATTACTATCTTTAATCACTTGAACGCTACATTTATTTATTACTCACTAATACTGCATGCAAAAAATATATTATAATCTTTGTAGTATTGGTCTAAATTGATAACGCATAAAGTAGGAATTGAAATATATGTTTCCTTTCTCAAACTTTTAAATAAGTATTATTCTTTACGGGCTTAATACTTTTTTTTTAACAAGTAGGTGTCGATTGGAAATCTTTAACTATACCAGCTTGTCTACCGATCACAACTGATTATTTTCCTGATAAAAGAGCTCTACAGCTTGACTACGTATTCTCGTTGTATAATCTTCTACCTGATGATGTTAACAATGACTTCGCTCAACAACGTGCTGTATATCGGAAGCCTCTCACCACAGTTGAGGTAATCATCGATTAATATAACGTCACTATTTAATTAAAGTTAATTTACTTGTATTTACGTATTAATTTATTCGTATTTGCGTATTATTTATTTGTATTGTATTTAATTGTCTTTTTGGGAATTATAATTCGGTGGCCGCGAAAAGCTTTTTTAAAAGCTTTCCGCTTTCCAGTGGCCGCGGAAAGCTTTTGTATTTACGGAATCATAATAAAAATAATAAAGAATTAATTTTTTTAATCACTTATTTACACTTTAATTACAATATTTTAACAATGGAGATAATAAACCAAGGTTTAGTTATTATTCCAAATTTAATTAAATTTGATACATTTAAATATAATTAATTTAAACTTTTAAGTGCTAAGGCAAAGCGTAACAATTATTTACAATAAAAAAAAACTACGCCTAAATTACATATTGACTAGACCAGTGTTTCCCAATAAGTGTGTCGCGGACGGTTTCTAACTTTGCCGCAAAATTAATTACGAAAAAAAAACATTGTATTTGATTAATTGCGAATAATTACTAGAAAAAATCGATGCTTTCCTTAACCATGTATCATTTAATAATTAAGAAACGATACCAGTAAAACTATAACAAATATTGTACTTTAAAAGTTTTTAGATATTTACATTATCTAATTCATTATAGCTGGATTACTCAGCAAAATGCTATCTATTTGTCCAGGGACCCGAAATGTTCGTTATTTTTTTCGTTCCTGTTCGGCAAAGAAAATAATATATTGGTTCAATTCCGCTTTTCGGTTTACGATTTTCGGTTCACCTCATATTTAAAAATTAATGTCAATACACCCACACAGCCCATATCTTTTTTATACAGCTTTTCGCTATAACTTACGGTGCACATATGCATAATTAAAATGTCAACGGAGAATATTTTCCCATACCACGGCAGCAAGCCCTGAATTATTTTTATAATTTTTGTAGCAATAAAACTTAAAAACAAAATTGTAGCAATTCATAAAGTTATGACATTATATTTACTTTCGTAATTCCTTTCGCTCTTGTCCAGAGCATAGTCTTCAACGAAGATTCTCCAGCGCACTCTATTTCTAACTCTGCAATGGTGTTTCCGTTTTTCGTCTCTTCATCCACAGTCCTACTCTACGATCTCTTTGGTCTTCCACATTTCCTGTTTCCCTGCGGATTCCTGAATAAAACTTGTTTCTGGGTATAACCAATCCACATCCATTTTCTTCTCTTGATTTGAATGGAGATGGATTTCTCTCTTGTTTATTCCAAAAATCTTCATTAGATATCACATTTTGCCAGAAGATTCGGAGAATTTTTTGGAGGCATCTATTCAGAAAGACTATTCAGCAGGCTATTGTTGATTTTGGAGGTGACCTTCCAAGTCTCACAACCGTATAATAGCACTGCTTTCACATTGGTTCTGAAAATTCGGAGTTTGGTTTGGTCGAAATCTCTGTTGCCCTCCAGTGGATACAGCTGAGTAAAGGCCCCATTTGCCTTTCGAATTCTTGCTCTGACATCTACAGCTGCACCACCATCATGACTCACTATGCTCCCAAGGTTTGTGAACTCTTCTACATGTTTGATGTCCTCATTGTTCACTCTCAGTGTTCTTGCAGCTCTTGTGTTTATCTTCATAATCTTTGTCTTGGAGGAGTTTACTTTCAGATCAACCATCTTGGCTTCGCACTCGAGGTCTTGGAGGTTCTTTTCCATATTAAGATGGTTCTGTGAGAGTAGGCAGGTATCATTTACAAAATCTAAATCCTCCAGTCGTTCAGTCATCTTCCACTGTCTGTCTCTCTTTTTTTCATTCATGACTTTCCTCATCACCTCAAGCAGAACCAATAGATAGATTGTTGGGTACAGGATACATCCTTGGCGAAGTGCTGACTTGACTGCGAATGGTTCCGTGATTTTCCCCTCGTGGATGCCACGGCATGTGTAGTTGTTGTATGTTTCTTTAATTACATTTGTTATCTTCTCCGGTATCCCGGATTTCTGCAAGGTTTTCCACATACTGCCCCTTTAAGGGAATCCCAGGCCTTTTCAAAATCTACGAACAGAAGATGGAAGCTAGTGATAAATTCATTTGACTTTTCGATATTAATACGAAGTATGTTAATTTGGTCGGTACAAGAACGATGACTTCGAAACCCTGCTTGCTGCTTCCTTATTTATGATTACTCGTGTGATTTGATTCTGTTGAGTATCACCCGCTTCAATACTTTACTTGGAATTGATATTAGGGTGATTCCTCTCCAATTATGACAGTTAGTATTGTCTCCTTTTTTTATATATATTATTATACATAGATTTACAAACATTAGTTACATGTATGCCATATACTGCAACAATATAGGATTTGTCCAACTTTAATAACTATGAAACTATATAAATGACGCATATAAAAAATTAAAATTAAATAACATGAAAACTTATAAATATTCACTTTTGAAGTTACATTACACAACTACCTCTTAAATGTCTATTATGTTATTTTCAAACAATCATTTACACTATAAAATGCATTTCTCAGAAAAAGAATTTTAACACGTCTCTGGAACGTAACCAGCCTGATAGATTCAAGAAGTTTGTTAAAGCACGGTACACCCATATAATCGGGCACACATGTTATGTGATGGCAAGTCGTTCTAGAGGTATTTTGAGTTTCGATCCATGTCAGGTGTTATGTTCGTGGGTACTGCGGGAAGTCAGATGGTTTCTGGATTTAGTGGAAAGGAGTAGGTTGTATATATAAAGGGATGGTAAAGTCATGATACTTAGTTCATTGAAGTTATTTGCGCAGTGTGTTCTCTGCTGCAATCCTAGCAATGTTTTAATGATTTTTTTCTGAGAGATAAGATATTCTTGAACTCAGCAGCACATCCCCAAAAAAATGATGCCATAGACTATAAGCGGTTGAACCATCCCAAAATACATACTTCGCAGTACGTGTAAGGATATACTTCCTCGCATAGTTTTTAATAGAAATGTCAAAAAGGATAATTTCGTCTTTAGATCTCGCAAATGTGTTGACCAGGTGATCTTTTGGTCCAGATGTAATCCCAATGATTTTGTTGAAGCGAGCTGCGGAATGGTTCTACCTTCAAAATGGATACACAGGCTTGAATCTACAGGCTTATTTTTTGGATAAAACCTGATAAGGTGGGTTTTTCTTCAGACATATTTATGCCATTTTTGGTACACCACTCCTTCATCGTGTTTATAACTTTGTGGTAGTTTTCCCGCAAAATGTTTTCATTTTCGCCGGAGACTATCGCAGTGGCATCGTCAGGATAAAGTATTACATGGCTACTTGTATGTGATATAAAATATCTTGGTAGCTCGTTTATAAAAATTGTGAGTCAAAATCTAACAAAAATATGGTGCCCTTTCCTACAGAGAACTTCTTTTATAACCATGCGTCGATTTTTCACCTAACATTTCGTACCTGATTCGCAAAAGTTGAATGTATCTCTTTTACTTATTAGAGACCCATTACTTAATTTTACTTGTATATTATATCTTTCTAACTTCATGGACGAATGACTCTTATTCTCAACATTCGCAGGTTTATGTCAGGGGTCATTTTCATTCGCGTAAAGAGACTATTTTCTCTTCTACTTGCCTCTAACTTTCTGCGTCGCTACGAAAATTTCAACAGTAGGATTCAAAGAATTGAATTTGTCTAACATTTTTGTCATTACAATATGCATTGATTGTTGAATTTTAAATATGAAGCTCATAATATACAATGTGTGATGAACATTAAAAGTTTTAAGTTCGTAGTTTGGCTGTCTGGTAATATGAACGATTATAGATATACTTTAGACCAATTTTTTTAGAGACCCGTTTATTTCCGTAAGTGTTTTAAGCACATTGATTTTTAAAGCGTGATATCTAAGGATTTGAGTTTCATTTAGAAAACAGGACAGAAAATGTTTTTTGAGTTTTTTAGTATGCCAAATTTCCTGTGAATAATTCTGACCACTGGATTGGTTGTTTGGCAACTATCGTAACAAGTTGTTTGCAATAATAAAATATTTAAATTACAATTAAACGTTACATATATTTGGTTTAAGAGCAATATACGAGACATTCAATGTTAATTTAGATTGGAAAGTATTTTAAAAATCTATTGGATTTATTGAAAAGAAAATTTCTATTTATTGAAACATCACATGTAGCAAATTATAACTGTTCGTAGTATGCTCTTTTAGATAGACCAGACTAATCAGACTTTCAACGCTTTTTTGGTGATTCATAAGTTTATCCGAGACAAAACAAAATTCTAGAAAATACGATTGATTGGTTAAGACTCTATGTGAAGTAAGTAGTGCGCACAGTCTGTATAATGATGGCTTCAGAAATTAATTGGATTTCTCATTGAGTTTCGTTGCTATAAATTTATTTTTTATAATCATATTTTGGGATTCTTATTAAGTCAGTTGTATAAGTAATGATATTGGGTTTATCTAATTTAAATAGTTATCTATATACTAACCAATAAGTTATTTTCATACAAATTTCGTCGTATTGTGATTATATTTGGTGTTTGTTTTTTTTTTTTCAACAATTAGGTATTTCAAGAACTGATCTCACAACGGCTCGCACAAGGATTTCAATTAATAATTTTACCTCATACTGCTGAACATTATTACATGCAACAAACATCAATTACATCATCGTGCGGTAGTAGTGCCAACATAATTGATTCAGGTTAGTAGAAACGTATTAAAAGTTTAATACATTTCCACCTAACTTTTATAACTTGTTACATGGTTCAATGTTTCTGAATTATTTAATTCATTAATTTTAATTCAATTGTTCAGTTACAACATCTGTTGGAGTTAATTCTATGAAGACATCAATTATTAATAGTGTGACGAATATGAACAGTACAGTTAATCATTCATCTTCTGTTGTGGGAAATAAAAGAAAACCGGTTGATGCCGAAGAACAAGAGTATTATCTACTGTCTATCGGGAGACTTTTTCATAGAATATCGCTTTCTGGTAATTCCATTACAGTAACCAGATTCAGACCAAGGTATTTTAGTTCTTCGATTAGATCAATGTTATATATAATAAATATCATCATTTTTTGAGCTTTCATGAATTTATTTTACATATATATTTTGATAATCATATTTAAAAAAAATATGAAATACATTTTTTTGATAATATTTATTTCAGTTTTGTTTCATTAAAACTATTTTTTTGTTTCACTTAGACATCCTTATCCTGGATTCAACTATCAATATAGATACAGATTTTATGCTCCACATCATGACAATTATGAAGAATCATATGCAACATTTACAACTGAAAAGCTTGAACATTATAATTGGAATTATTTGGACCATTATATTTGTACCAGAGGTGATACTGATTTTGCTGTTGTGGATGCATTAAAATATTGGAGGTACGCAGATATTAATGTATTATCCAAAATACTACTATAGCGGAAAAAAGTCGAATCGTCTTAAAGAGAATTTAAATATGTAGAGTCTGGATAAAATAAATAGATCGGCTTAAAAACCAAGTTCGTCTGAAGTATCACTTGAAGAGTCGCTTGCCGAATCACAAATATTAATTATTGGTGATTCCACTGCAACTTCTTCTTTTTCCTGTATTTATTTTTAATTTTTTCAGCATGCTTTACACATTTTTGCCATAAATTTCCATAATACTACTATAAGTACTAAAACTACTATAAGTAATTTCCATAATACTACTATAAGCCAAGTTTGTTATGCCTGTTTTACACAATTCTAAGACATCGTTAATTTTAAAAGAATTATTTTGTCTGGCTACATGTTTCTTACTATTTGCCCATATTAACTCAATTGCGTTAAATTCACAGTGTGCCACTGGTAACCATAGCAACTTTACTTTATCGCTTCTAATTTCTTCAACAATTTTGTCCAACAAATATTCTATAGGTTGGTGAAATTTTTTGGCATATACAAGTAGTTACTGTTTTAACATTTCTTCAAATCTATGTATACGTGGAGGAAATGTGACATGATTTTTCTCCAACCACTTAATAACTTTCCTCCAAGTCGCGGTTGAGTTTCTGTAATCTGGATGTTTCATATTGTGGTTAGAAGCCCGGTCAATCACTATTGCTGAATTATCAGGTAATTCAGTCAAAATTTGCCGAAACCATTCTTCTAAATAAGCAACATTCATGATAATCAGAGGATTTTTTATTTCCAACAAAACATTTGACTCCACTTACAGGAAATCCGTCTTCGGATTCTATGTGTAAAATAAATACTCTTTTACAGCACCAGATGGCGTTTTGATACCTCCACGATAACCATTAATTTCTTGAACATGTTCTCGGTATATATTATAATTATGGCGAACGGTATCAATTTCAACTTGTTCACACTAACCGAATTTCTTAGAGTGACTCGCGCCTCAATAAGCTTCACTTAACAAATTTTCCAACCTTTTGACGTAGAAGCTTTATTTCTCTCAATATAACAGTTCTCTTAGCTGAAATTGTTAAACTCTCCATAATGACAGGTTTTTTATTCATCTTCATATACTCAAATTTCATTTCACGTAATAAATTGTATATCGTCCTCGCAGAATATTCGGGAAAGTTTTGAGCTTTATCCATCAAAGTGCGGCGTCATTACAAATCATTAATTTGTAATGACAATTGTATTAATTTTTATTGATATCATATTGTCAACAAAATATGACTTAAAGCATATTTGAGGATATTTCACTGTGAATAAATAACTTCTGAGTGTACTTGTTTTCGGTATTAACTTTTTTTTAATTTAAAGTTATCAAATACATTAAAACAATTATTTTAATTTGTATCTATTTTTAAGAAGAAAAGAACTAGGAGAAAAGAAGTGTTATAAAAATGTATGTGTAATTTTAAATTTTAACATAATGAACTAACCTACCTTTCCAAAACTTTATTCAGAACGCAAACAGTTCTATGTCGATATTCTTTGACTTTCGAATCGTGTGTAGCCGCTCCCAGACGATGTGTGTATTATTTGGTCGATACAGAAATGCTACGGCATTCGCTTCGACATTCTCTTACCCACACAATCTGGTGGTTTGGCAAATGTTCGCTTCGCTAAACATTTGGCACGCGTAGACACATCGATCCCCAGAGGCGTTCGGTGTTCAGTTAAACATGGTAAGCGACGCACAGAGTGTTGTCGCTGCTATTTGTGTGATTATAAGATGAGATAGAGTATGCGCACCAGCACACGACTTAATGTTACTCTTCACCGTAGTTAGTAAGCGGCGAAATATTGACATCAGGGAATCCACCTTATTCCGGTTTTTATGTTCCGAAATTTTCGGGTTTCATAATTGTAAAAATTCCAATATGAATATGAGAGCTATTAGATATAGATATAGATATAAATATAATATAATATGATCTTCTCCATTTTTCAAATTGACTATTTAGAAAAAATGTAAAAAGAATTCTTTATATTATTTAAATGAATTAAAACAAAGTATTCCACCACCAAAACAATGTATGCCAAAATATGATTTATGAAACTGATACTCAAAATTACTGCAGCACTTCCACTGTATTTTCGACTGTACATCTTACCATAAAGTGCTCATCATTTAAGAAGTTACTTTTAAAGACTAAAGTGCAAGGAAGCTTAGTGGCTTCGAAATCCGGATGGCACTATTATTTCATAAATCATATTTTAGAATAAAAATGGTTTTGGAGGTGGAATACGTTGTTTTAATTCATTAAAATGAATACTTCCAATTACTGTTGACCTTCGACTATACTTTATTATTATTTGTTTCTTTATATTATTTGAATATTAAATTTGTAATAAATTAGAAATAATAATAATACACAAATAATCACAGTGTACCTATAATTATACGCTACCAGTGACTAAATGACGTAGTATGATTGGCGTTTCTTTGATTCGAGCTGCTTTACCGACAATCGATGGGAATATTACGCATAACGAATATTCACCGAAGTTAACCTCCGACACGCTATGCGAACGAGTTTGTATGACGAATGTTGGCCAAATACACTCATCGTCTGGGACCTGTTTGACGGCATCAAATCAAAGGCGCCGCTAAATAAACATCAAATTTTCATACTTTTTTCCACAATAATGATAAATGGCTTTAAACTTTTCTTTGGGTGGATCGAAAGATAAAATTCTGAATTTAGTATATATTTTTTACATATTTTTTCAGGTATTAGTTTGGCGTCTACAACACGTCAAACTTAGAAAAACTATGCAACATGTTGAAAAACCATGTTTTTTTAAACATTTAATAATCACTCTAAAAGTAACATTTCAAAAAAATTTGATTTTGTATACTTAGTATTATGGAGATAGAACTTGGTTTTTATGTCGATCTATATACTTTATCCAGAGCCGAGATATTTGAATTCTCTCTAACACGACTCGACTTTTTCCGCCACAGTAGTACAATCTCGTAAAATATAAGCAGTAAAATCCCGTAATATCTTGTTTTATATTTGTTTTGGGAGGGAGGATCTTAAAGGTAAATGTGCAACCACAGACTCCTGACGCTTACAAATACTTATTCAGCAAAGCAATGAGACGCGAACGGGCCTCCGACTCATTAAACCCTGAGGCATTTAGCCCATTTCACTGGCCCTCTTGGCTCTACCAGTCGACCTGGGACCTTGTTAGCATTGCATCATGGGGGGAGGGTGGGGGATCTTGGTGCCGATGGATTTGGATTTAGCCATAAAAATGATGTCTTTCGCGACGTCAACATGGTCCCTTTCTAATAATCAATTTACGGTTTTTGGTCATCATTTCGTTGATTTTAACGATGTCTTCGTCGGTTTCCGATGTCGACGATCTGCCAGTCCGCTCTTCATCCTCGACGGACCAATTCTGACACTTTCGTGCCACACATAAACATTTGTTTCCGCTAGAGTATCGTTGGTGAGACATTACTCCAACATTTCCAAGATCCTGGCACCTTTGAGTCAGATTTTAACGCATAATTAAATACAAACTCGTTGATGCAAGGTCTGTTCCATTTTTAAAATAGTAAAAAATCGCAAAGGGACAGATGTATTCAATGGCAGATGAATCTAGAGTTTGCTTTTTTTTACTATGCCATTTATATGCTAGTCCCATATGCTAAGTTTGTGCTTATTGTAATACCAAGATCCTCCTGCGAAGCTACTGCTCATTGATTCACTAGCAAGTGAGTAACATTTTCCAGGGTTTGCCGCACCCATATGCAAAATGGTACATTTACCAGCGTTTAATGGTAGGGGCCATTGTGCCCAGGCGAATATTTGGTGCAGGATTACTTGCGTGTTATTTGGATCGTCCGGGTATTCAATAATCTTCGTATCATCTGCAAAATGACTAATTCGATTTGTTGACTGTCTGTGCTTATGCAGAAATAGCAGGGGTCCAGGAACAGAACCCTGCGACACGCCGATAAGAGTGCTGTATTCTGAAGAGTAACTGCCCGAACTCGATAGGTACGATCTGATAAGAAGTTCCAGGTCCATTTGAGCAGGCTAGCTTGTATAGTAATCGTTCCGTCGGCACTTAGTCGAACGCCTTTTCGAAATCCTGGTATAAGATGTCCAGGGAATCGATTTTCTCATATTTACTAGTGTACTCGTCCAGTGCTATGAGCAAATTGAGAATGACCGATCTCCCGGTGAGGAATCCATGTTGCGATTCCCCAAGAGTGCCATTTTCAAAAAAGTGGTGATGTGGTCAGCAACTATTTTCTCCGTGCATTTGCATAATATAGAGGTTAGGCTGATTGGTCTGTAGTTTACTGCTCTAGCTTTATTTGCCCTTCTTATAGATAGGGATAATTGTGACCTTTTTCCGATCATCGGGTACTGCGCCTCGGGTCAAAGAGTTGACCAGTACTTTGGATAAAGCAGGGCAAACCGCACTTACATATTTATGAAGAAGCATGGCTGGATTTTAATTTGTGTTTTTGTTTATAGATTTAGGGTATATTTATTACCTTTAAATAACGCCGCTACGAAACGCATCTTAGAAGGCGCACCACATTGCGACATTTACACAATACCTTCAGTCACTGACCATCAACAGATGGTAGACGGTTTCCTTAAATTCATTGAAACTGTCGTTAATAAATTTAAACGGCCGGGAATTGCTAAAAAACCTAGGGTAAGGAATTTTATTATTTCATACATATTTATAGTGATATAAACAGATTATGTAAGTAACATTTTCGTAGTGGTTTGTAAGTATTGTATTTAGTATAATTTATATCGACTATTAGCATATTAATTGATTACAAAAATATGTTTGCCATGCCATAATTTGTTTATTAGATCAAGATGAGGATCAAGTTTTACGATTCTTTGTCTATTATTACTAAAAGTGTAAAAACGAACGTTTCGTGACAACATAGAGAAACTGGAAGGGTCCCATTTTTGACGTTTCTAAACACATGACAGCTCCCCCGACAAGGTTAAAAATATGCCGTTTGCGGAATTTGAAAGACAATAATGAAATTCTCTAGAAGATTTATTTTGATCATTTTTTAAAAAAAAAAAAACCTATTACAAAAACGTTATGAATTTTTGAAAAAATGGGAAAAAAAATTTGTTTTTGAAATTGCCAAATTTCTATAAATCCAAGAAAAATGGGGTTTTTACAATGCGATTCGTGTTTCCTTGAAAAAAAATGCAAAAATATTCGAAATTTTGAGACATCTAGATTTTTTGAAAAAAAAAATGGAAAATTTCAACCATGAAAATGTATACTAAATTGGGGAGTCTATGTTCTCCAAACTCATAAGTGTGCGGGCCTCAAAGTTGATGTCATATGAGAGATAAAGAAGTAAACCAGTCAATTAGCTAACTGGTGTCTACAAGCTGCTAACAGATGTCTGGCGCCGATTCCGTTTCTCCCCATTGCTAACCTTGACTCCCAATTTTCCGACTTCAGGCCTATTCACAAGAAAGCAATTTATACTTTTTGCTCGCACGGCTCCGCCTGATCCCGACCGGGTCCGGCGTGCCTTCACCGATACGACTTTTCACAGTCCTCTACTCCCATTTATAACAGAATATTTATTACTAATAAATAATAATGCTAAACTAAAATACTTCTTAGAATGTAACTATCTGGACTTAATAAGTAATATTTAAAGTACACAAAACATTTACGGTAGAACTTTTAAGTTTTTACCACGTTACATTATTACACCAATAATATGCGATGACTCACTGCATATTATCTGTTTAGAATGAAAAATCGTTCTATTTATAATTTAAAAATTGTAAAACTTTTAAAATATAAAAAATAGTCTAAGAATTGTAGCGTGTAATAAGTTCTTAAAATGTTGTAATATATTTTTACGTAATAATACTCTTTCAAGTTGGTAAGCAAAAATGGCTTTCTTTATAATGTTCTTAAGATTAAATGTTCTTAATCTATATGTTCTTAGATTAAATAATTTTCCATATTTAATGATTTTTCGTAATGATTATTATTCTATGAGATCTGGAGCTATTGTATATCGAAATTTGTTTGCTAATATTGTTAGAGCTATTTTGTGTCAGTAAATATTAACAGACATACTTTTTCACTTAGTTTTGCTCTTTTACTTTATATGTGTGTGTATGTTTCCTTTTTTAATAAATTACATTGTTGTAACTTTTATATACCTAGCAAGATTTTCTTCTTTTTTTACATAATCTATCACAGCACAGTCAGTACTTCTTTAGCACTTATTTCTTTTAAAATGCTATGTTAAGATTAAACTCTTTGTAGCGTTTAAAACGCTAGTAGAAGTTTATTAATTTGTTTTATTGACTATTTATAGTTTTTGTAATTAATTTTCCATTTTTTTTTCACATCAATCAAGAATATTTTTTATTCCAAGTACAATATCATACACTTGTTTTGCATGTGTTCGTTTAAAACTTTTAGACGTGTTAAACTGTTTGTTTCTAATGATTTTATTTTTACGTAACTTATTTAGTTTGTAATATTGAAAATATTTTTAAATTTCACTCCAATCATGCTATTAAAATTTTTCCTCTTTATGTTATATTAGTATTTAACGCGGTTGTAATTCAATTTTTAAGTGTAGGTGGCGGTTGTATTTCTCACACATTAACACATATCAGTGGTATGTTTTAGCCACTACACGTTGATTTTCGTACAATTCACTTACTTTATTTTTATTATGATTAAGATCGACAACATGCCCCAGCATCAGGCTATATCATCAGCTTTGACTCAAGCGTTGAATATTTCAGTCAATAGTGCGATAGTTGAAGTGACAACTACTTCTGTCACATGGTGAACTTAAACATTTTGGGGTGATACAAATGGTATTGAATAGTTTTGAACCATTGGTTTTGTTCATTGCTTTACTTATATTTGGATTTAAAAATAAATGGCAAAGATGTTGTACTTGTTTCCAAAGTAACTGTTATACTGTCATACTCCAAGACAAAAAAAAAACGTTATGAATGTGGATGTTGTCTATAAAGAAGAGAATATTAGGTTCGTACAAAGCATGGACGACCCCCACCCCTCAGGCAAGTTCGCGTGCCAAAAAAATAACGCGAGAATATTTGGAATCGTTCTTGTGTAATTTGAATAATACGTAAGGACTTAACTAATATTTTAAATTAATGTTAACCGGCAGGGTGTAGCTGATGGCTTACAGACCGGTACTAACAATCAATAGAATCTCAAGCACTATTTTTTATCGGAACAGGCATGAACAAATAAAAACATAAATAAGTTTAACGTTAATGTATTGGAAATCACTCAGCAAATATAACATTAAATTCAATAAAATATAGTCAATAAGTCAGAATAAAATATCAGAAATAATCACTTGTTAATGTTTAGTAAAATGAAAATAAAGTGCAACAATTGATTGCGCCGGTAGAATAAATCAGAATAACATAAATTAAATAAATGTGAATAAATAAAGCTACTCGCACTTTTGTTCCCACTCACGAAGCGCTCTAGCTTACCTAAGTGCACTACTTGAGTAAAATTAATACTAACTACTCTAATCAGATCATTTTATTTAGAAATTCATTTAAAACAATATTTTACGTTTCAGATCTATCAGACGTTGCTTTCGTAATTTAATAAATGTTGTTAATAATGGCGGGTCCACATTATAATTGTGGGAGGAGTTCAAACCGATCATTTTATGTAGACATTTAAAAAATAGTTTACGTTTCATGAGATACATTAGACGCTGCTTTTGTAATTTAATAAATGTTGTTATCAGTGGCTGGTCCACATTATAATTTTGGGAGGGGTTCAAACGGATCATTTTATTTAGAAATTCAGTTTAAAAAAATATTTTATGTTTCATGAGATTTATAAGACACTGCTTTTGCAATTAAAAAAATTGTTATCAGCGGCGAGTCCACATTATAATTTTGGGAGGGATTGAAACTGGTCATTTTATTTAGAAATTTAGCATAAAAAAATATTATACGTTCCATGAGATTTATTAGACGTTACTTTTGTAATTTAATAAATGTTGTTATCAGTGGCGGATCCGCATTATAATTTTGAGCGGGAATCAAACTGATCATTTTATTTAGAAATTCAGTTTAAAAAATATTTTTCGTTTCATGACATTTATAAGACGCTGCTTTCGTAATTTAATAAATGTTGTAATCAGTGGCGGATCGACATTATAATTTTGGGAGTTTTTTAAACTGTGAAAAACTAAATAAATCAACTTTTGTTTTATACAAAATATAATAAAACGTCTTTCGTCTTTCGCTGTATGAATGAAAGATGGAGAGGGGGGAGGGGGGGGGGGGGCAACTTCACGCCCACGAAGCTTTTAAATTGTATTATTATTTGGATGCAATAAACATTACTGATGCACTGTTTCAGATAATTTTATTTATTTAAACTGAAAATTTTACTTTCCTCTTTGATTTTTGTAGTGAAAATCTAAATTTATTAAATATATATAAATTTTCTTGAAAATCAATAGACTTTTAAAGTAAAAATATATTATAAGTATACATTATATCATAAAAAAGATACTGTTACATCATTAATATCATCCCACGAAATAAATAATTATACACAAACATAATTATTTCTACATACATATTAAGTAAATCCATTACATGTATCTTTTATAATTCAATATATTTTATGACTAATAGCTGCCACAGTTTCTAAAATTTTTATTGTGAAAGTACTTTATGGGACATAAATGTGTACAAGGAACATGACGGAAGAAATATATACATGGCAAATGCGAAACGTATCATCTACTGAAATTAAAATAGAAATAACCGATACACAAATATTAGGGATAGAAACCATAAATGTAAATATAGGAGACTGGATGCACATGAAAGACATGACAAGCGAACTATGTGAACCTTTTCATCACGATGAAATGCATTTAGAAGAAAAACATTCCACACCAGACTACAATTTGCAAGCTGCGAAAAATCCAAATTTACTGCTAGATGAGCGAGTTAATACAGTAGGAGAAATGTATTTCCACTACACGAATGTTGATTTCAAAACAAGGCATATACTTAATGCAACTCCCAAAGGAATATGTAATGAAAAGAAATCTCTCGAATGTACTAAATATGATTTGACAACTAAAAATAAATTAAATTGCATAATTCAAAAACGAAGGCATATAGAAGAGAACTCTTTTAAATGCAAACAATTGATTCAGAAGAGAAGCCTTTCAACTGTATGAAATGTGGTTTCAAAACTGCAGTAAAAATAAATTTTCTAAGACACAAACGAACTCTTTCAGAAAAGAAGCATTTCAAGTGTACGGAATGTGACTTCAAAACTGTTGACGAAGTAAGTCTTCTAAATCACAAACAAACGCGGGAATGTAAAAAAAATGGTACAGAAAAGAATTCTTTCTAATCACAAACGAACTCATAACGGAGTGCCTTTCAAATGTACGGAATGTGGTTTCAACACTGCACAAAGAGAAAAATATAAACAAACTCATTCAACAGAAAAGCCTTTCGGGTATACAGAATGTAGTTCCAAATCTGTACTAAAAGGAAATATTTTACGACACAAAAAAAATGATTTAAAAGAGAAGTTTTTCAAGTATACGGAATGTGATTTCAAAACTGCAGTAGAAGCAAATTTTCTAAAACACAGTCGAACTCATTCAAAAGAGAAAACTTTCGAGGAATATGACTTTAAAACTGTAGTAAAAGGATATCTTCTAAAATACAAACGAACTCATTTAGAAGATAAGCCTTTCGAGTGTACGGAATGTAACATCACTTAACACGAAAAAGTCTTCTAAATCACAAACGTACTCATAGTGGAGAAAAGCCTTTCGAGAGTACGGAATATGAATTCAAAACAGTGTACGGAATGTGGTTTCAAAATTGCACATAAAGGAAATCTTTCTAATGTACCTAGTATGTAGCTTAAATAGGTTTTTTTTAATCGAGTACAAATATGATTAAACATCAATATAAAAGAAAAAAATGTAGTAACCATTTTATTTATACGCTATAATGACATCGGAGAACAAATGACAATTCTGAAAAAAATATGCCGCATGTGGCACGCGGGCCGCACGTTGCACACTTCTGTTTTAAATCACAAACTCATTCAGAAGAGAAGCCTTTAGAGTGTACAAAATGTAGTTTCAAAATTGTACTAAAAGGAAATCTACAACACAAACAAACTGATTCAAAAGAGAAGCTTTTCAAGTGTACGGAATGTGATTTCAAAGCTGCAGTAAAAGTATATCTTCTAAAACTTAAACGAACTCTTTCAGAAGAGAACCCTTTCGAGTGTACGGAATGTAACTTCAAAACTGTACACGAAGTAAGTCTCCTAAATCACAAACGCACTCATAGCGGTAAAAAGCCCCTTGAGTGTATAGAATGTGGTTACAGAACTACACACAAAGGAAACCTTGTAAGACATACACGAACTCATATATGAAAAAAGCCCTTTGAGTGTTTGGAATGTGGTTACAAAACTGCAGTAGAAGGAAATTTTTTAATAATAATTGGTTCCTTCACAAACGAATTCATATTGAACAGAAAGCTTTCGATTTTACTGGGTACAATAATTTAGCACTACAGGACAAAGCGATTTATTTTTTTCAAAAACAAATAGAAGATAAGGATGATTCACGTGATATATTGGAACTTGAGGATTGCACTGAAGAGATTCAATTGGAAATATCCGAAAGTCCGTTAATAGACAATACTTATATATAAACGTCTAACTTTGTCCGTCTGTCTGGAACGCTTTTGATACTTATACTTATATATAAACGTCTAGATTTGTCCGTCTGTCTGTCTTTCTGGAACGCTTTTG
>WYDF02279941.1:0-17207 GCA_009867245.2 Adranes taylori | reverse complement strand
TATATGTATTGTTGTTATTATTCCGGGTTGTGCCCCGCGTATTGGGCATTTTGTTTTGCCTATTATACATAATATTTATATTTATAGGTAATACATATAGTTAAGTTTTGGTTGCGAAATGGAATTACACAAGTCTTTACAAACTCCGTTGGTTGTAAAAATGCGTAATAAAAATTTGAATCATAGTAAACAAAAAGAGATTTCAACATGTAATTACAGTTTTGGTTTGTAATTTTTTTAATAATTTCGATTTAAATTTAAATTTTGATTTCGATTTTTTTAGTTTTTTGTTAGTTTTACTTAATTACGTTTATTTAAATTTTTTTGTTTCATCTTCTTTGCAGTCTGATGATGACACAGTTGTAGTGTCGAAACACGTCACATTATATTCTGGTTTGAATAAAATAAACAATATTTTACAGCAGGAGCACTATTGTTGGAGCAAATATTTACTCCAAAGCCCAATTTTTAATTTAAAATTTTTGACTTTACCTCGTATCTATAGTAATTGAAAAAAACAAATTGTTTGCATTTTGAATATTTGAGTAGGTAGATAGATGCCTATTAAATTTTAATATTTTTTCGAACTCAGCACTCTCCATATTTTTTTTTAACATGTTTAACAAGTTTGGCGACCACACAGTTGAAAATTTCTCTATCTCCTGCTACATGGATTATTTGTTCAACATTCATGTTGGTCCAGCCTCGTAATCTCAGCCACGACCTCTTCTTTCTTTCAACCCCTTTACTCCCGTCGATTCTTCCTTGCATGATGGTGTGTAATAATGCGGTATGTACTAATGCGTTTTCATTTCGAAGTGAATCTCCAAGGTGCGATTTTTTCGAATAGTTTCATCATTCGTAATTTTTGATGTCCAAGGGATCTTAAGCATTTACCGGTAGAGCCACATTTCGAAAACTTAGATTCCCTTTGTTATCTGGGTTTTTAATGTCCCAGTACCTACTCCATACAACAATAAAGACCAGACGTAGCACTCTGAGAATCTTAATCTAATTGAAATGTGCAGGTTTTTGTAAGTAGAATTATGAGCTGATTGTAACATCTAGGTATTTATATTTGTTAACTCGTTCTACTTCCTTCCATTCAAGAATAAGGCGCGTGTTGTGTTGTTTATTTGTTTTTTTTTATACGACCTTGTAGTTTGTTTTTCTAATGTGAATTGTCAATCCCAATGCTTGATTTTTTCTGTTGACACTTTCTACCAGTATCACCTCGCCTCCAATTTTTATCCATTCATTTCTATTCGATAGATTTCTTTGGAATACACTTGAGAGTATATTTTGAAGAGCTACAGTGATAACATAAGCCTTCTCCGACGCCTTCCTGTACCCCTACTTTATTGGTTTCATCAACATCTATTCTTACTATAGATGTTTGGTTGTAATAGATGTTCTTTATGAGGTTAATATCACTTTTATTGATGCTGAACTTTCCAATTGATCTACAAGTTTTGCGTGTTGTACCTAATCGAACGACTTTTGAATGTTAGTAAAACAGGCGTATACACTTTTGTTATATTCTCGACATTTTTATCTTTCATATATCATATACGCATGTAATACCTATAGGTATATGAAAGGTATAGGATACATGTTTTGAGAATTTTTCTATTTCACTTTAGTACGTCTCTTCTGGGCTTTCTCTTCTCTTCTGGACTCTTAGCATGTTAAAAAAGTTAGTGTATTTATAGTGCCTAATAATTAAGTCATAATATAATATAAGTCTGTGCCTTGTACTCTTTTGATCTTTATGGCTTTAGACCATCTGGCGTTTGACAGTATTTGCAGAGAACCGTTTCTACTTAGCCGCCAATACCTTGCTTTACCTCGTTCTAAAACGTCACGATGACGTCATGATGTCATTTGTGGGGTCTAACAAAAATAGTCGCATGCTTTTGCGTTGAAATCCAAGTTGGAGATGAAAATTTGGACCCAGCGTCCTTATCCCTGCACCTACCCGATAACCCTTGCACTTTCATTTTCCCCGCTGTACTTACAGTGTTCCCGCTCCCGCTGTACTTACAGTGTCCCCAATGCACTTCCATTGTCAACGCTGCACTTCTAGTGTCCGCCCCTGTACTTACAGTGTAATCCATGCGCTCCTAGCGACCTCACCATATTTAGTGTCCCCTTTCACTTCCAGCATCCCAAAGCCACACCAATAATTTTTATGGCACTTGGGATGTTGAACCCTTTTTGGCTGCTATTTTCGGGCTTTTCATCCTTTTGACATATTTGACGTTTTAGTGGCGTTCTCCTCTTTTGATCTTTTTGGTCATCTGGCCGTAACTGTTTCGAAATTTAATAGCTTTTTAGCGTTCTGGCTTTTGGCCTTCTATCATTTTGGTTTTTGGCCATTTGGTTCTTGACCTATTTGACATTCTTTAGCCTTTTAGCTTTCTGATTTCCTACCCTTTTGATCCTTTTGCCTTCTGCCTTTCTGGTCTTTGATCCTTTTAATATTTTCTGGCTTTTTAGCGTTTTGTGTTTTTGGCCTTCTATTTTTTTGATCTTTTTGGGTTTTCGCCATCTCGGCCTTTGACTCTTTCGACATTTTCTAGTTGCACTCATTTGCGATATATTTGAGGAATTTGTAGCAAATGTTCAAACAAGTTTCTCGTCAGGTTGGACTGTTTGTGTAGATGAAGAACTGGAAAACATTCGGGGAAATGCAAGTTTAGACAATACATCCCGAGTCAACCACGCAAATATGGGATCAAAATGTATACTATTGTTGATAGTAAGGTAGTATTTTATTTATAAATTTTGGAAATATTTCCTGGTTTACAACTTTAAGGAATTTATCGTAAAAGCACTAAACCATCAGATGTCGTGCTTAAACTTTGTCAACTTACTTTGTTAGCTACTACGTAACAATTGATCCGAGGAGTGCATAATGCGGAGACATCAATCAGCAGGAGACTTGTTGGATTTGGAAGTCTAAAGTCTGATGCTCTAGCATCTTATTCCAAAAAAGGAACATGTTTATTTGGCATTCAATTTTTATGAAGACAAATCCTGATATGGGGATAAATGGATCCTGATACTGGGGATAAAAAGCCATCTGTTATAACATTGCACAATAGTGCCAATGCAGGACACTACAGATAAATTGTGTACTACGTAGCGAGAAATAAATAAATATGGCCCATAGTTATGTTTTTTACTATGGCAAATATGAGTGGCATCACTGTACAAGTCATTTATTTCGGTAATGGCGAAGATATTATTCGAAAGAAAAAGTCCCACAAATTAGTTCTCAATTCACTCGAAGGATCACTAAAATGTTTTAAACCAGCAGCTCGTGTGGAAAATGAAAATAAAAGAAATGATAATGTAGAGAAAAGAAAAAGGTATCACGCGTGCACAACGAAGCGACAATTAACTGAGTATAATTGTGTACAAAGCAGAAAACCTATTTCTTTGCTATAGTATCTAAAAAACTTGTGTATTGATTGTTTTCGTTTTTTTTTGAAGCTCATCGAATCATTCTTGAAAATAAGAAAATAGTGAATAAAAATTTAATTAATTAGCGATATGTAACTAATTAAATGTTAACTTTTAGTACGTTACGCGTTTCGGTTTTTATGAAACATTTCATATATTCTTTTTCAGTACAATTATAAAGTATATTATGTTCATAACAATAATATTAGAAATGCAACATATCAACTAATTGTTTAAAAATATAAAACAAATAAATTAATGAGATCAGTACATTCCACCGTGTCTGCTCTATAGCGCAAAGTACCGCTCCCCGACGGAAGACTAATATAAATTTCTAAGTGATTACAGTTCTCACGATCCAACAAGTCAGGTCACTAAGTAATTAATCAAATTTCCTCATCAATTGACTATATATACTATGGCCAAGAGTTTTGCAGGGTTTCATTGTCTGTAAAGAGCAAGCTATAGCATATCTTTCCTGGAAACTATTTGCTTACCAATTCTGTAATTTAACGACTCAAAATCAATCCCGAATTGAAGAGGATTAAAGGTAACTCCTAAAGCTTCCTTCAAATAAATTCTCCATTGATCTAAGATATCTATTTTAGATCATTTTCAACAAGGGCGGAGTTTAGTGGAAATTTGAAATTTTTAATAATATCGAAAACTGACATCGAGACTGACTTTTACTAAATTGATATCAAAATAAGAAGTTAGTAAAAATTTAGTCATTTGACACTACAGATAAATTGTTTTCTTCTTATAATGTTTTCTTCTTGGTGTAATTTTAATTCCCCAGTTATGTGAGTCTATTAAATGCAATAATTTCAGAATATTACATATTCTAAACCATTAAATTCTTAGAATTATAATATATAATTTCATATAATTTGGACTACTATGTAGACTGCAAGTATATAAATTCCAAGGTATGTTTAAATGCAATCAACATGCCATGCGAACCGAGCATAATTTGATAAATGGCCGCAGTGAACGTCAAAGTCAGATGTCATGTTCGTTGTGTAACTATTTAGTAACAGAATTCTAGACTCGCAATAGTAGAGTTGCTATAAAGCTGATGACCATATCATATGTGCATTAGAGTTACCACAATAGACTTCGAAATAATATGATGAATTAGTATTTCTTGAATACAAACTATACAAAAACTGTTGAGCTAGCACATTATTAAAGTTACAAATATTTCAATCATTATGAAAAGTATAGGTATCTTAAACTGCATTGTGACACTTTAGGCTCTGGAGTGTATTCACCAATAATTATGTTCATTCTCTAATAATTAGTCCTGTAGGATTACACATTTTCAAAACTATTAAATACATTAGTTGGCCATACACACACGTTCTTTTCTTCGAGAAAGAATGGCGAAATAGAACGTCACGAAAGAATTACGCGTGGCTAGAAAATGAACTCAAAAACAGTCAGACGACTTATCACATGTCTGAGCGGCTAGTTGTCAAAGTAAAATTAGAATGTGGTGCGTGGTGTATAGACAAAAAGTGTCATTTGGCAAGCCATGTAAAATATTTATATTATAGAAAGTTGCAGGAAAGAATGTTACAAATCTGTTCTCATATTTTCATGGCGCGGCCATATGATTGCGACAAGGCCATATGATATGACATAGATTAAACAATAAAAATCTGACGTAACATGTAAAATTGTATTTTGCTGAGATATTTATTTATTAATTTACGGGATAACCTCACTAATAAAAATTGACAAAAGAAAATTTATATCTAAGTGTTACAGTTTAACAACTTAAAGTTTATTTAAATCTAAATTTCAATTATTAATAGGAAGTACTTGCAAAATTAATACAACCAGGAAGACTAGAGTATGGTTTATGGACCCTCGCAGAAAATTATAAATTATAGCTTATTTGAACAATTCACGCATTCACAGTGATGTATATCATAACTTGGAGGCTCTTTTGGTTTAGAAGTTATAGCCCTTCAAAGTACCCCAACATGCATGAAAGAAATCATTCATAAAACGCTTTAAAAACGATCTTACTCACCAAAAATGCTTTATATCGTAACTGTATTGTATAGACATTTTTTATAAAACATTAAACTTTCCTAAATCATATTTTTTCACGGTTTATTTAATAAAGAACTGTAACTGTCAAGTAAATTGTAAACAAATTTAAAACAGCCTATTATGCAGTCACTGTAAAAATTAATTATAACAATTACTAAATAACAGGCCGTCTTTACAATAATTTCAAATTATTTACTATTTATTTCACAGTTACAGTTCTTTATTAAATAAACCATGAAAAAACATTATTTATTAAAGTTTAATGTTTGCTAACAATTGTCTATACATTACAGTTATGGTATAAAGCATTTTGGGTGAGTAATATCAATTTTAAAGCGTTTTATGAATGATTTCCTTTATGCATGTTGGGGTACTTTGAAGGCCTATAACTTCTGAACGAAAAGAGCCACCAAGATATGATATAGACCACTGTGCATTGTGAGCCAAAATCTTTCAAATAAGGTATAATTTATAATTTTCGGCAAGAGTACATAAACCATATTCTAGCCACCAGGAAAACTCTGCTATGAATTTAAACTTAGAATATGACCAATTATAAATATCTAAATTTAAATTATTATGTACGAGGGCTGATTGACGAAAGAGTAACTCTTTAAAAGCTGGCACCACTGTCGCGATGATGACTATATTGCTAACTTCACACATTTATGAGTCTACTATCAAAATTTCGTACAAATCTGTCAGTTTTACGTTTGACAGTTGTTTAAAAGTAAACTATTTAAATGGATAAAAAATAATTTCGTGTTTAAATAAGACGTGGAAAGAATATTAAAGAAATTGAAGAAAAGTTACATAAGTATTATGGTGAATCTGCTCCTTCGCATGGAATGTTTTGGATGTGAGGGGAACTTTTTATTGTATTTGGATTGTTTTCAATCCAACTTCTTTTTACTACCTCATCGTGTCGGTATTGGGTAAGTTGCGCGCCTGCTGCCTTCCTTGGTAGTGCCTTCCTTGCTGCATTCAGAAGTGGTCATGTGACCACGGATGATGCTGAACGTCCTGGGCATTCAAAAATAGTTACTACTCAGGAAATGATTGATAAAGTCCATACATTGTAAAGAAAGACAGCCGAGTGAAAATACGCGAGATAGTTAATGAAGTGAACATTTCAACGGAATGGGTACCCAATGTTTTACATCAACATTTAAGGTCTATTTATAAACTTCATGTTGTCGTTTCGTTTGCTGTTCGTACATTTATAAAATACGTTGCCATTGGCAGTTCGCGTTACGTTCAGTTGTCGTTGGAGTTGACCAAGTTTTAACTTTTTTGTTGGTCGTTCGTGCAGTTGTTAATCTAGCCAAAAGCAGACGTGTAAATTGTCACGTGTTACTAGTTTCGAAATTTATATTTCGTTGAATTAGCAAAGGGGGTAAGTACCTTATAAGTACATAATATAATAACGATGAGGATCATAAAACATAAAATACATCACATACATCTTGCAACACCTAAATTTGTACAAGCTATAATTTCCATATTTTTTAAACACAAATGCGCACTAGTGTTTCAATTTTCAGTGATTGTTTGGCTTAGTTTAAACGTAATCCAAGAGATTGTTTTCGTCGATATGTGACCGTAGATGAAACTTGGATTATACGCTAGAAACTCATACTATACAATGAACTTCTTCCAATGAACGTCCTCCGAAAAAGGAAAAACAAACAAACCGTTTTTCAGGCAATAAGGTTAAGCCACGCTCTTTTGGAATTCCCAAGGCGTAATCTTTATTGACTATTTAGAGAAGGGAAGCACAATAACTGGCCTATATTATGCTAATTTATGGATCTCCTTTCGATGCAGAACTAAAGAAAAAACGACCACATTTGTTCAAAAAGAAGGTTTTGATCCACCAAGATAATGAGCCCTCTTATTCAACCGCTAAATTCATCGAATTACTTTCATAAGAATTGCTGCCCCGTCTTCCATATTCGCAGGATCTGGCCCTGTTAGATTTTTTTTTGTTCTCCAGCTTGAAAAAGTGACTCCGTGGAAAGAGATTCGGTACAATTGAGGAGGTGCTAGCTGTAACTGATACATACGTTGCAGTGTTTCCAAAAGATCACTTTTTGAATGGTCGCTAGATTAAATGTGTAGAGTTGCAAGGGAATTATGTAGAAAAAGAAAATATAATTTTTTCTGTCAAACTGGCCTCGTATTTATTTGCAATCAATGGGTTACCGCATTGTTCGTATAAAACAAAAATTTATTTCATACTTAATTCATAGAAATTTTTACTAATCAACATCGATCTAATCAACAAGTGAAATAAAGTACACTAATATTTTTATTTGACAAGCTGTTTAAAACTTTAGGCGTTTGAAATTATCTACACAGAAAAACCAACGTTATGCTATTACATTCTTTTGTCTGCGTTTACACAATGTTTCAATCAACTTGTCTATGAAGATGGATTGAATCTGTTTGGAAAGTTCATTACAGTTGTTTAAGTTGAGATGGACTTTAGTAACCGTTTTGCGGTTAGCTAGAGAAAAATATAGACATAAGTATGTCCGTTTATTTCACCAGACAACAATATATTCATGGTTAGAAGATTTATTGCAATTGTTAATTAGTTTAGCATAAATTAATTATATTCGATACTTAGTAGAAACATAACATGAGATTATAAAAGAATACGTATTTAATTATATTTTGTGCAATATTTTTGCTGAAATTTTTTTTTCAGAGGCCTCTGCATAGTGTTTGAATTTACATCTTTCTAGCTGTTCAAATATTTATAAACTAAGAAAGATTTACTGCGCTCAAAATTTCCGAAACTTGGAGGATTTTAACTTCCAAAAAACAGAAACAAAATGGCGAAAACACCTCATTTATCTATGAAAATATTGAATAATTTTGTAAGGGAGGGCAAAAACAAAATTGACATTTTTAACGAGCTAATAAGCAACTTACAAACTAAAACTAGTACCTATTATTTTAAGAGATAATTTAAGCAGACTTTTAAACCAATAAATTAAAGCGATCTTTTTCGAAGTTTATTTTTCTGCAAAATTGCGAATAAATTCGTTCAAATCTAATTCATTCTCAATTCACGTTCAATGGAATCATTGTTGACCAATTAAGTCCATTGTGAGTAAGCGTGGTTCTTAAATATTTTTTTATTATTTATAATTTAGAGAAAGTTCTTTCGCCAGTAGCAACAGCCTTTTTAGGTCTGGTTAGGTGGTTCTGGCGCTCTTAAATTTTTTCGCTGCAAGCATTTGCCTACCGGCGAGATTTGGAGATTCTGTAAGAATGAGAATGTTGATAATGGAAGCTTGTGTGATGAACGTAATGCTGTATGGTACGAAAATATGGCGAGTGAAAGAAGGAGTATAACTGGAGAGGGTAATATGTAGCAAATTAATTGTGTTAGAAAACATAACACCGGGAGAAATTGTTTAAGATTGCAAGATCTTTGATTGAGATTGCAAGAACAGCGGGAGAAATTACAAGAATGCGAGAAGTATAAGTGCTGAAACAAAGGATTGATGAAAATGACATTGTGTGAGAATAAGGTTTTGGTAAAAATGGTGTATTGGAAGGAAGTATGTTTGAATGAATGGTCAAAAGAAATATGGCTGGAGAAGATTTAGAACATAGATGATGTGTTGAAGATTTTAAAATCATAATGAATGATATTCAGATCCAAGAAAGATGAAAAAGAATGAGGGATGGCAACTCCAATAGAAGATTTCTCGATGTAATCCGTGTGTAAATATTGCCTGAATTTATGATATTAGAAATGAGTATGAAGATAGCGCGCTTTAGATGTGGGAGTGATGAAATAGGAAATATATATAGGATGAGTAAAACTGAGAGGGTATGTGGAGTATGTGAGAGAAATGATGAAAGTGGGGGCATTGGGCGGATGAATCTAACGGAATTGAATGGAGAGAGGAGGCAAGAAGGTGAGCGAAAAATGTAAGGGTGTATTTACGAGGAAAAATAAAAGGGATAGTAATAATGGTAAAGATTACACAGGCCAACAGGGGCCGGGATATTTGTAGCTGATTTCATATGAATATGATGCCCTGCATTTAAATATGGTATTAGTTTTTGCCTAGGCGCTCATATTTCTAAGATATAAAATTTAAGTTAAATATATGTTACACTATTTTAAGTAAAATCCATGGATTAAATAAAAAAACTAAACAGAGGTCCATTGGAAAAAATATTCAAGTTATTAATTTGGAAAAATACACTGACTGCTCTCGACTACTTAAACAAATTTCAGCGATTTGTATACATCACGATGATTCTCGCAGTTATGTATGTACATTGGAAAATGTACAAACAGTATACTATTATATTGCCAGGACCGATAATATAGAGAAATTTCAAGAAGAAGAAGAAGACTGATATTGATATAAAATTTTACGTATTGTATTATTTACGTATATATTTATTGTTAAAGAAACCATTTTTCAAAAAATACAATTATTTTTGTGTTTCAGAAATAAGGTCACTGAATACTTCGGAAGCTTATCCCATTTTTTTTTGTGCATATCCCATGTTTTTGGTACTGTTCCTCTATAGTTTTAATATGCTGGTGAAATTTTTCACCTTGTTCCTCACAGGTGTTTTCTAAACTTTCAGGAAAACGGTCTAAGTGGCTGTGTAAATAGTGCACCTTAATACTCATGTTACATCCAAGGGATTTGAATCTGTTAATTGTCTTATTTCTGCTTAACCCTTAATATGTTGTCTTTGTCTTGATATTTGGGCCATCAAATATTCCTACTTGTTGTTTTTGTAATTGTTTTTGTATTCAGCTGTGAGACATTTTTCCCCCTATATATGCAAAGAATAATCCATTCTGATCAAGAGCTATCACAAACTGTTTTATAAGTACCAGCTTGATATGCAGTGGAGCCAACATGATTTTCTTTGGTTAAACTAAGGGGTTGTTAATAACATTCTTTTCCCCAACGTTCATGTTTTCTATCTTAAGTCAATCTTTTCTAATCCAGTTGTGTGTTTTGTCTCTGCTATCCCAGAAGTACAAAAAGTAAGGATATTTGCTGTAGTCATTTTGCTGTCTAAGAAGAAAGTTTACTTTGTTTAGGTCCTCACAAATCACTCATTGATGTTCGTGATCCTGTACCTTCTCCAAGATCAAAGCTGTGGTGTTATATTCTTCTTCCATTTTCGTTGAGTGAGCAATTGGTATTGAACTACATATGTTCCCATTATGTAGAAGGATACACGGGTAGCAGACCTTTTCTTGTACTGTAAAAGGTATTTTTAGTTCTTTTGGTTCCTTCTTACAGTATACTTTGTCGTTTAACCTGGAAGCCAGTAATTCAGAAGCTTCTTTTGACAGGTTGAGATCTCTGGTTAGGTCATTTAACTCAGCCTGGTTGAAACGTCGAGGAATTGATGACATCTCTTCATAATCACTGTCACCTTCATTAGTAACAGAAAAGTGAGGGACATCACGCGTCCTCACATAGCTCTAGTAGCTATTGATACGTATGGATCGGCACTTCCATTAAGTAAGGAACCCGCGTTTTGCAGAGACTAAATTAGGATAAAGTCACTTGCTACGGTTGTTTCGAGTAATTCCAGTAATACTTACTGCACAGAAATTAAAGTCATCGAAGTGGTTTTTGGTTTCTCTCCAAACCATCGGTTCGTCAAATTTTAGCCTCTTAATTTTACCGGAAGTCCACTGTTGAACATGTTTTGTACAAGCTTTAGAGACCTGATGCGGTACTCATCAAGTCTTCGAAGTCCCATTTTATTTCTATTCAACAAGACAAATACAATAACACTAGCCTGCGATGGTTCTGTTTTTCATTTTTGGATGATTGATTCTAATGTATCTTGGTGCGCTGAACCCGAAAATGACCTTAGTTTCCTTCCATTACGTTAGAATATTTTGCAATTAGCAATTTCCCAAATGTAGTATGTGTCGAAAAATATTAAATACAAATATGAGACAGGTTTGTTTCGTATAAAATGTATTATTTTGGGCTTATAATAGACATAATTTACTAGAATATTGAAAACAAAAACTCACGATTTTAGTCATTGTATCGACTTCTCTTTGGACCATCCATGCTCTGTTTCAGGCTTTTCCGCGCATGTGCTCTTCTGGGATCATCTCGGTGCAGCCATCAGCCAATAGTCAGCCAATAGGCAGCCAATAGTCAGCCATCATTGTAGTATTCCATCTTCCTTGGTAACACTTTTCCATTTCTTTGATATCCTGATGGAATCTCTCACCCATCTCTTTACTAACAGCACTCAGATTCTCAGAAAAGTAGTCCAAACGTGAATGTAGGAAATGAACCTTCTAACTCACGGAACAGTCTAAATTATGGTACTTCTGCAGCATAGTCTCAACGATACATTTGAAATTCGGCTCCTTCTTGTTGCCCAGAAACTTGTTACTACGTCTTTAAAAGGGACCCAGGTTTTATTTTCAGCAACTTCCATTTCTTTTTCAAAATTTCCATGTTTGCAAAGTTTTCTAATGTCCGGACCCGTAAAGACACCATCTTTTAGTTTTGCGGTTGACATGGCTGGAAATTTGTTACAAATGTACTGGAAGCTTGAATGTACTTTTAAATGTACTAAATGAATGTACTTTTACCATCGTTTGGTAAGGCTTTCACAAATTGCTTCATCAAGTCTAATTTAATATGCAGAGGTGGAAGGAGAAAACTTTCGTCGACTCGATGAGAGGTTTTTGGAGGCCATTTTTTACTCCAGGTTCCAATGACGCTCGTTGTTCCAATGACGTCCCACTCAGATAAAAACAAGAAACTTTGTGTACCCACCTTGCTTTCCAAGGATCATCTATATTACTTTGAGATCACCACACATGATCCACTTATGATCGTCTTAATTTTCTGCAGAACAAATTGTAAATTGTCATACCGTTCTTGTAAGTGTACAGAGTGTCCTATGGGTATTGATGCATACCTGTTTCCGTTGTGAAGTAGGACAACTTTAAGGTTTTGTTAGGACGAATCGATTAATAGTCTCCAATCAGTGCTTTCGTACGAAATGTTGAATGTCTTAAACAGTCCGCACACATCATCGCAGAATACTAAGCCTCCTTCTTCCGAAAAGTATGGAATTAAACCTTATTCTCTGTACCTGAACCAGGAAAACGAAACGCCAGCTGCGAGTAAATTCTTATCTTTAAGCCATGAACCAAGCAATTCTGAAGTTTCTTTCGTCAGATAAGTCGCGAATCAAATCGTTCACGTCAGCTTGTGTAAACGGTTCTGGAGCGGAATAGCCAAGTTCGTATTCCACTTGGTTCAGACGTGATTCAATGTCTGAACCATCTGCATCAGGTAAATGTTATGGTTGCATAGGCATTGGTACATCTTTTTATTCTTTACATTGAAACCGTGAACACCTGTTGACGGTTACACCGGTTGACAAAAGTAACAATCATCACTAAGATTTTGTGGCTCTCGCCAGACCATCGGAACGCCAAATCTGAAGGTCAGTTAATTTATCGGATGCTTGCTCCATCTGGTGGACAATAGGATCTAGTCCTTGTATATGTTATTTAGAACTGTACAAATTGGAGTAAGAACTGTGCAAAAAAACATTGATTTAAAAAAGTAGAGTAGCTAGAGAAAAATTGATTTCATATTTCGATTCAGTGCCCCAAATATTAGAAAAATCCTAAGCACACTTTTCTTGCTGGCCGGTGTTATTGAGGAAAGAAGAAAGAAGGGAGGGATAAGGGATAAACTAAATATAAGAAGAAATAAAATAAATAAAGTAAACAAAGTATAAGAAGATTCCTTATTCTGCCTAGGCAGTAAAAAAGGAGAGAGAGGATAGTATTTTTAGTGGCTTGTTTCGTTTTTGTTGTAATTAAAATATATTGTTGAGTTTGTAAAATAATGCCACTAAAGGTTTCATATATAACTAAACAAAAACAACTATTTGAAGTTTTTCAATCATTATTTGGTTTCTAAGTACTTCGGGAAACTTAAACTGATTGAGTAGAGATTTTAAAAACAGAGTATTATTTTAATGTAAAAGAATATTATCATACCTCCAGAAAACATGAATATAAAAAATGTTGTCATTATACATTTAAAGCGTATTTAAGAGACAAAAGAGGAGCAGGTGTTTTCCCTAGTCTTCTTAGACTTCTATATAATTCTCCTTGAATTATTTTTAGAAAATGAGAGAATGGAGCTGGTTAAATGGAGGGATTATACGTTTAAGAATGTCTTGTGTGCAAGGTATATATAAAGTGTTCGAAAACAGCAATAAAAAGTTTTTTCTTTTACAAAATTTATCTAGGATGTATTTGTAGACTTATATATTTATACCTGACCTAAATCATTATATCCTTATATTTTGTTCCATAACTTTTCCTCGATTCTTAAACATTTTTAAATGTTTGCATTTTAATGTGCAATATATATACAGATATCCTTCGTATTATGCCGTAATTTTGTTCCGAAAAATCCGGCTGAAAACGAATCGGTGTAAAATGAACTCAAATACTATGTGATGGTATAGGATGAGGTTTCACGTAAGTAAAAATACGTAAATAATTTTTTTATTAAAATCTTTTTATTAAAAACTTTTTTAATAAACACGTATAATAAAAAAATTATAAATGTTATATAATTAATATATTTTTTTTACGGGAGAGAGAAAGTATTGAACACATCCATCCAACATAAAAAGAAACTGAGTGGATTCAATGGAAACCAATGAGCAATGAGGAAATAACAAGAGAGAAGATGTCTCAATTGCGGATAGAATTGATTTGTGAATTGAGGAATAGTAAAGAGGATATAAAATAAATTAGCAAATTATTTTTAAAGGAAACCAATTAATTTAATGAATAATCCCAGCTTCCTCTAGTGCCTACAACTTACACAAAAAAATCAGATTAACATATTGTGCAGATTTCTTCACACTATACCAATTATGCATTACCGCCTATGATTGAGTCAGCTTGTCAATTGCCGCGACTGTTAGCGGCGTGCGTAAGATGCATGACTACCATTGCAAATGTCCTGGGTTCGATTCCCAGCGAAGAGTATAGTTTGCGTTGATAATTGAATCTAGGCAACACACGATACGAGGTCGGTTATTACAGGAGGAAGGTCACTATAATTTATCATGCACATTTATAGGGGTAGATGTAAAACGTCGGTCCAGTGTGTGCGGGTTGGTACGCACTATAAAGATCTCTTTACAAGTTAATCGAGTTTACGAGTTAATCAATAAAGGTTGGCAAAGACGAAATAATCTGATACCCTTTGCTACCAACATCGATGTTAGAGGCCATACGTTAAAACACATAGTCGGTAATAAACCAAAATCGACAGAAATAGACCGAATTAAAATTAAGATTGCCCATTTTCTAATTAATTTTGGATTTCTACATCTTGAGCAATATTGATTTTTTTACCTTTATTATAAAAATAAATTGCTGAGAAAAATATTTGGATTGTAATCATGGTTGTATTCTAATAAATGATTACCGAAATTAGAAAAAAAATCTGATTTTAAATTTCTCATGTGTTCTTTTATGCGTATTTTAAATTGTCTTCCAGTTTGACCTATGTATTCAGCAGAACAGTTACATATAAGTTTGTAAATATCATTTTACTTATTGATTGGTATTTTATCTTTCCCCATTGATTGATATTTTAAATGAAATTTTACAATTATTTGATTTAAATAAATTTCTTTATTTTAAAGAGATGTTTCCAATTTTATGCTAAAATCAAGACCACAGCAGCAGCAGCCAGTAGAGCGACCAGGCAAGGCAGCCAAGCCGAGACAATGATCAGAGCGACAGCCAGCGACAATCGCCGAGATAATAACACATTTGGCGCTTTGTTTCGCTTCTATCTTACCACCAATCTATTTCCTTTACTGGAGTATATACTACTAACTTGTGTACACGGGGTTAGTTTTAGTTGCTCAGCAGCAGTAACAGTTGCGTTCACGGGGTGTTATGGTAGCTAACAGTGATCTCCTCTTCTGTTTCCTTCACTGGAGCATATGAAAATAACTTGCGTACACGGGGTTAGTTATAGTTGCTCAGCAGTTCTGATTCTGTCTTTACGGGTTAACTCTGACTCTGACTTGCGTTAACGGGTTAGCTTTAATTACTCTGCAAACAAAGCACTTGCGTTAAATGGAGTGTTAGTGACCTATAGCGAACTCCTAAGATTCCTTCCTTGTCCGTTATACATGTCGTGCATTTAAATATCCCGTTTCTCATTGTACTGAAAGTTATGCTAAAAATCTCGCTATCTATAGAACTTTTACTCTGCTTCGTTCAACTTTTACTCTGCTATACGGGTCTATGTGTAGCAATCACACGACATTTTATTTCCCGACACGGTCCATAACACTTCAGACGGGACATACAACTTCACTCTCTTGGCGACATTCCCACGCGTTATAATAGAACGTAGCAGCTTTATGCAGAAGCAGTGAGAAGCAGCGACGGGGTATATTGTAGCGTAGGCATAGGTAAAGGCGCCAGCCAACATATTATATACATCAAGCGGAATACATATTGAACGTAGATAAAGTGTGTGTTATCACAATATAGCATAGTAAAGGAAGTGAAATCGTTCTCCCTTTGCAGCATGTAATATAGATAGGCGTTCAATTTAATTCCCCTACTCTTTTACCTACGCTGAGCTATGTGTTTATACACCATAAAAGCGGTATTGCAGAATGCGTTTGATTAATACGTAGTAGTAGCAGAAATCATATTTGTTTATCTATTTAATAGAAAATACGTTTTATTTAGATAGCAAGTAACATGCTTTGTTACAAAGGTAAGAAACTATATTGCAGAAGATCTAGAAATCAGATATTCTATTGGAAAAGTGGGCAATGCTAAATTAAATGATCACATGTGCTCATCACACGCATTCTTGAACGCATTCTTTATGTTTTGATAACATTGCAATTTTATATAAATAATAAACATTTAAATTTAGAATATAGATTTTTTATGTATAAAATTAAAAACATTAATATATTTCTGTTAATAACAATTCAAATTAGATTAAAAAAAAATCTCTAATTCACATATATGAAATATAAAATGAAATGAAATGATATTATTATTTTTATAATACAAAAGTTTTTAAATCTTGAAAATTGAAATAATATAGTTTTGAGTTAGTATCAAAATGAAAAGTCTTTCCACAACAGTTTCGAAACATATGATAATTTTTTTCCTTTATAATAGGACTTCTGTGGATATGTTTAAATTTAATTTTCAAATATTTTGATTTTTTCAATCTTATTTCAATACATTACATTTATTTAAAATTTAGAATGTTCTAAACTTGAAATATTAAACTTAAATGTTCTAAAAAAGTATTGTTGTAGTTTTGTTTTTTCTGATGAAGGTTATTTAACCGAAAACGTTAGAGTGTTTAATTAAATTTGTGGATCAGACGAAAAAGAATTTTTTTTATCATTTTATGTCTTATCTACAAAAAAAGAAAAAATAAGTATGCAAAAGCTAATGAATATTGCTGTTTAGTTTTAGAAAATGGCATTGTTATGACCCTAAATTCATTTAGAATATTTAACTGTAATTAGCGTAAGGTCAACCAAGTACGTGTCATGAGACCTGTACAAATGAACGTCAAATTTGGCAAATTACGTAC
>WYDF02279930.1:0-17208 GCA_009867245.2 Adranes taylori | reverse complement strand
TTCTACCTTTGTGGTCTCTCATATATGATTCGCAATTTTCGATGATTGCTTGCTTAATTAAGAACAACTATTATAACAATAGATATTGTTATATGTTTATTCCCTTATATAATTTTGGTTCAGTTTTTCACCGTAGCAATTAGCTACATTTAGAATACCATTCAAATCAAATAAAAACATTATCTTACCTACATATAAAGTTCAATATCAGAGGTATAAATAGACTGTACAATTTAGTCGCGCTGGGTCTGAACGAAAAACTTGAACAAATAATTTGATCGCGTCGGGTGTAACTACAAAAAATTCGGATTTACACAAACTCATGTAAAGACAAATCACAACAGATCACTGCACGCGGATTGGTTCCTAAGATTAGGAAGCTAGAAGGAGGCGCATAATTGATACCGTTGCCACTTGTAAAATATTAGCGTTTACGAATATTGTTCGGTCTGTGAGACCCGGCGTCAGTACCGTCGGGTTAATGAGTATGTTACTATTTATAAACTAAAACGTTCATATACATTGGTTTTGACTGAGTTTTATTATGCTATCTCTTTCGCTTCAAAAGTTAAATAAGAAGTAATACTAATAATATAAATTATTTAGTACAATTGTAACATAGGGTCGTCATATATATTACATTGAAGTATTAAATGATATAAATTTCATTAGTGATTAAGTACATCCTTAATGACGCAATAAATAGATACAATATGCATAGAAAATACCCTCATACAATGATAATTATTATACGTGTACACTTTTTGCGTGTGTATTGGCAATGGACAGTCTTGATGCGGCATGTGTTGTTTAGAAATTCGTTTGTATGAGAAATAATTTTTTGTTACTCCTTTAAACCTCTTCGGGCATTTAATTTTACGAACTCCTGTAGTTAAATGATTAATCAATTTATTTGTCCTGGCTGACTTTTGGTATTATGTTCAATTGTGTACCGGCATAAACAGTAGATAGTATTGTCCGCCCCGTATGCTTACCTATCCGATTGATCGTTGTATATTTACATAATGTCATTATTGTTCTGAAAGAAAGGTTTTACAGTGATCGTGTTTCTGTGCAAATAACATCTATCTAATTATTTTCTTCTGAGGTACGAGTATTCTTTTAACGTCCGCTGATATCCCCCATAATATAATGCCATAGGCGATAAATCTTTGTACATATGCATAATAAAATGCTACCAAAGTTTACAGATAGACGTCGATTCGTATTTATAAAAACCCAAAACATGCACTAACATACTTTATTTATCTATGATTCCCATGTTAAATCCTCTGAGACATACATACCTAGGGGAAGTTTTCCTCTGTTGAATTGATGCACATTGAGTTTTATCAATGGGGATCTATCATACTTCCAGTTATGAACATTATTAAATAGTATATAATACTTTTTTTGTATTTAAAAGGAGCTTGTTTGAGTCGCAACAACTGCACATTTTATTAACTCACGCGTTGATTAAGTTTTTTAGACCTCATAGCAATTTAGCTGATACAATAATAATTTGATGTGTCATCTACATACTTGCGTAAATGTAAATTTGTTCATAGGCAGTTTAGTTTAACTAATAAAAATTTAGAATATTCAATTATAATTTTGTTTTCTTTAAGCCAGCAGTTTGCTAAAATTTTTTATAGAAAATTCTCTTATAACTTTATTATGTTAATTACCTTTATATGAAACGTAGAACAGTGGCCAAATTCAGAACTAATTTATAATCACAATGGTAATATGCAGCATAGCGTAGGCTATCTGCAAATTTGTAATTTCCGCAACTGAATAATACATGTAAATACATAGATATTTTATAATTATGCAACTCATTTAGATTAAAATTACCGGAACTACATCAACTCTCAGTGAATTGCTATAAACAGAAAACTAGAGACGTATTTAGGGATAAATTTTTTTTTAATAATACTCGAAATAATAACAGAATTTTTGCAATGGTAGCTTTTTTCAGCCACTGTTAAATACGTAGTTATTTTTAAACCCAGTGGCGTAGCAAATTTGTCTATGGCAGTAAGATGACGTAAATGAAAAACAGAAATAGCCACTTACAGTTATTGTTTTATACCAATATTTGGATCAATACTGATACTACATGATCCATAATAGTTAATTGGTTGATTGCATTTGTAAACAATTCGAGCATAGGCTCATTGTCAAACTACATATGTAATTACTTGCGCTGGCTGCGCCTGACAGTATTGGTTTGATGCTGTTATACGCATGCGGTTGATACTAGACCGCAGGTCCGACTTCTGGTGTTGATTCTCATTTGCTGTTTGACTTGGTTTTTCCTCTAATAATTTCAATGGAGTTGCAGTTTATTTGTTCGTTTAGTAACGTGTGGCTAGTTTGCTTTTCTAAATTTCTGTACGAGCCCGGTTCCACCTCAATTTGCGCACATAATGAAATTTCAATATTTGCTACATTCTTTAAAAAATAATTCATAGTAAATACCTATATTAATATCTTTTTAATTACATTTTGTTAAATTTTATTCATTATATATATATATATATATATATATATATATATCTGTGATCACGTAGTTAAAAAAATACACTATATATATATATATATATATATATAAGGTATACTTTCAAGGTACAAGGTATACTTTATATATACTTTCTAATTAAGACAGTATAGCTACCTCCTAAAGTACAAGAGATGGAGAAACGTTTAAATGGTGAAAATTGTAGATAATTAAAAAACAAACAAACATCAAACAAACAAACAACGGCTCTGAGAATTTAAATGCTGATGTTTGTTATTTGTTTGTTTTTTAATTTAATTATGGTAGGGGGGGGGGGGGTTATATGGAACAATTTTTTATATCAAAAGTTTTTGCTAAAATAATTTCTTCTTGCTCAAAATAATAAAAGACAGATCGATTTTTCGGTGTTTGCTTGTATGTTCAAGAATTTCTCCTTCCCTATGGGGGACCGATCTGGATGAAATTTGGTAGACAGGTGTAGACTATGAGCCAGCAGAAAGGTGTTTTTCATTTTTTTATAAATCCAATATGGCGGACAGGAGCCATTTTTTGTTCAGAAATATCGAATTCAAACTAGGAGATTGAAATTTTGCACACATATAGTGACTTGTATTATGCGTCGAATAAAAAAGTCCCATGTTGTCAAATTTTAACGGTGTTGCCACGTTTGAAGCTTAACAAACATTTTGAAATATCTTAAGGACGATAAAAGATATGACATTCGAATAAACTTTATTGCATAGGCTACCAAAGACCCTTCGATTTTGTTTGAAACATTTTTCCAAAATCACAATTTAACATACATACAAGGTGTCTTTTGTTTTGCTAACTTTAGGGTCCATTTTCTCGAAAAGTTTCGCAAGAATGTTTTTAAATTTCTTGTGTCGGAAGCTCCTTTAATACGTAAGTGATTAAGCGAGTTTAAAAGAATCACATCTCATAGCGCCGGAGAAATTTGACCTTGAAAAAAAAGTGTACTACGCTAAATATCTTGATTCATATCAAAGCTGGAAAAGAAACCTGGTAAACTTTGTCAGACTAGGGAGCCTCAATTTTGCTAAACAACTCAATATACTTGACCGATTTTGAGAAATAAATATTTTTCAAACTTTTAAAAACACCCTGTATATTTTGGTAGCCCCTGTGAGTTTCTTTACAATGATACCACATATGATGGGTCCAGCTCTTATGATTTCAAAGATATGACCTTTAATACCTTAAAATTTAGCAACTTGTCGCCATACTAACCGGCATTCAACAATCATATTATATACATGTAAGACATACGTAATAGCTCATATATGCAAAGTTACAGCAAAATTATTTTACTTTGTATGAGAGATATAAAGTGCTTTCACAATTGAATAAATGTTGTTATCAGTGGCATACTATAATTTTTGGAGGGGCTCGAGATGATTATTTTATTGCCAAATTCAATTTTAAAATTAGAAGACTGAAATTTCACTCGCATATAGTATATTCTATTATGCGTCGCAATAAAAGTAATGCCATCCCCGCAAGTGGTATAGAGCGCAATGTTGCCACATTTAAAATTTTACAAACTTTTTGATATATTTCAGGAACTATAAAAGATAGAATTAACACTTGAATTAACTTTATTTCTATAGGCCACCAAAATCTGTGTAAGTGTAAGACCCAGGGACCTCCATTTTATACAAAGCGGCCACAACGGCTAGACTGCTTTTTTTAGAAATTAGCCGAAAAGAGAGCGAAGAGGGGTCGTACGACATGCCAAACCGGACAGCACAGCTGTCCGCGCCGTACGCAAATACGGGAAAAATGTGAGTCAAGAGCGGTCGTAGACCGTGGAAAAGCGGACAGCAGAGCTGTCCGCACCGGAGGTAAATGGGTAGGCAATTCATTTGTTAGACTAATGTTGATTAGTTTACCGTAAACACTATTATGCTAATTGAATGTAATAAACGACTTAAAAGGTTACAGTCAGAACTAAAAGGTTCAACTTTGTTTCATGCAACATGTAGCAAAACGTAGGACTTGTATATGAAAGATGGGGAGGCAATGACGTCCACGAATTTTTACTATTGTATGATTTTTTCCATTGATTCATTTTGATGGCTGCTGTTGAAAAGGTGATTGGTGTAGTGTGAGTGATGTATATCAGGTCTACTTGCGTCTTGGGTGTTCCCTAAATTTTCTTTCAAAATTCATGTCGTTTTCCCAATGTAAAATTCTATGCATGTGTTGCATACTAATTTCAATACGCCACTTTTATTGTATTTGTTTCTGTGCTAATGGAAGTAGAATCATTCATCTAATCGCGATGTTGCCATATTTTAAATTAAAAAAAACTTGCATGGGATACCTAAAGCTTGATTTTATCTGAATATTTTTACCCAGGGTGTACTTATCGAGGGTGTTTATTTTATACACACTTTGAGATCCATTTTCCCGGATTTATTTAAAAATTTTGTATAGAAACTTATTTAATACTAAAGCGATTAAGATAGTTTAGAAAATACGGACACGTAAACGTCGGAATAATGTGTAAATTATCATTTGGAGCACATATAAGAGATCTGAATGTTGCCAATGTGAAGAATTAAGAATACAGAGTGGATTTTGTGAAATAAAGAATTTTTTAATAAAACTTTTACACTGGGGGAACATATTTCCTTTCAATTTTTCCCTTCATAAACAATTGAATATACTGAATTGATTTTGAGCTATAAAAACTTCTTTTAAGTAACACCCGATATATTTTGCTCATTCTGTATATTTATACTTATAGGAATATATAATCTTCTTCTCGTTAACTTTTAAAAGCAAATAATATACATTCTATGGAATCTACAAGATGGTGTTTGTGTAACTTAATAAATATTGAGTGGCGGGTCTAGATTATAACTTAGGAAGCGGTTCAATCTCATCACGAAGTGAACGTTTGCCGCCACAAACTCAAGATGTTGAAATTGTGGAGGAAGGTGAAATGGAGTAGTATTCCGAAATAGGCATCCTCTTGCTCCCGATATCATTAACATGTACGAATTTTTTGTTGGATTATTGCTCAGAGAGACCCTTCAATCAAATCCGAGTATATCAGACTCGATGCTCTTTCTCGGCGCAATATAATTGCGTATAAGGAAGATTGTTGGATTGAAGCCACATGAAAACTCGATTTTAGCAGACGTAAACAATTCTGACAAAAATTCCAACAGTTTACGGATCAAAACACCGTTCCAAAATCCCACCTGACCAATTATCAAGGTCAAATTCTAGATAAACCAGCCGGTAAAGCTGATCGTTCTGCGGATTATTGAAAAAATACATATACAGTACCTAATAACGTGTTTTTTGAGCCCAATTTTTTTGAAGCAACAAACAATTTCGTAAAGGATTTGCTTATCTACTACTCACCATTTATTGATTTTCTTGAAGAACACGATATTCAATATCCTATCACCCAAAATGACATATCCGAAACGCTAAATAGAGGCAAAAACACCGCTCCTGGTTCAGACACATTAACTCGTTGTATCCTCAGACATATCCCTGCAGAGACCATATCGCTCCTAAGCGAGATATTCAATAAATGTCTGTTATTGGGACACTTCCCAATAGATTGGAAAACTGGCCAAATGGTCATGATTCCTAAAGCTCGCAAAGACCCTAGACACATTTCATCATATCGACTAATTACACTTCTTAACGTCTTAGGAAACACTTTTGAAAGAATATATTATCATTTCACCCGGTATATACAATCATTTCATAATAATAAAAAAAACCAATTACATTACTTTAATTATTACGTCCATGAATTTATGCATAATAAGTAATATTAATTATTAATTAGTTGTTTTGGAACGTTTACTTTTTTTTTGTTTCGTCGATTCGTATTTAAATGAATTTATCCATATTTTACTATAGTGGAAATATTAATTACGCGATGATATAATCTATATGCAAATGTAGAGATTTGCACATGGAATACATGAGCGGATATTCTTTTATCCCCGTGAGTAGTAAACAAATGTTTATGATCTTTTTCACATGTTTTATCGATTACAGTTTTACATATTTGTATGAATCTGCAAGTACTGCCGCGTTTTGTATTGACTATTGACTTGAAATATTAACTTACCTTTTACATTGAATATTTGATGTTTCAAGGTAAAACCTGCACGCTGATATTATTTAATAGAGAAAATTATGAAATTAAGATTTCTTATTATTTGTGTCTCGAAAAAATGTTTACCCCATCCGGGACTCGAATCCGGATCTCTCGAATGCCGGTCGATTGCTCTTCCAATTGATCTAACGGGCATTTATTCGAAGACACAAATACTTTTTAATATGTATTTGTTTTCCGTATCTATTAAGGTAGGTAACTTATATATCAGGAATTGTTATGGCCACCTGTTTGCAGGTTTTTGTTTTGACCAATTAAACATGCGACCGCCAGCAAAGCGGAAAGTAAATTATTAAACACATCCATAATAAACACTTCTACTCGAAGGCGAATGAATCCATCGACGGTAGCAATGATCAGACAATAATATTTCAAAATGTCTCTAAGACATCAGTATGAATACAGGCGATAATTCATCTAGTGAGTCAGTAAGCAACTAGGCTTGTAACTTGTGCGCGGTGCGACTTGTCTCAAATGTTCTAAATGGTTTTTTAACAAGGATTAGGAGCGAGATGAGTTATTAAGTAACTGGACTGCAAGTGAAATAGCTCCGATGTAGCCCTAGCCTAAGGAATGGTATTATGTATAAACTCCATGCAGCACAAATGTTGCAAGACGCATTTGTAGTATTCACACATTCTAGAGTGAGTTAAGTCTGGAGGTGAGATAGTATAAATAGTATAAAGCTGAAGGTAAAAGGTAGAAGATATATAACATGATAGCTGAGTTTTTAAATAACATTACATGATATAATTGTTGTCTATAAGTGGCTGGTGATAGATGACATTTGACAAATTACCAGTGACAATTGGCAACTAAAATGGAATTGTTTACGTTGATTGATTCAATTATAAGGTTCTTTAATAAGTGTTTTAATAAAAAATGTATTAACCATATTTTTCGGATGATCATACGGATCTCTTTACGTAGAATAATCATCGAAACATTGGGGTGTGTCTTATAGTCCGAATGTATCATTAAATTGTGAATACTTGTTGCTCTCGGTCATTCCTGGAGGCCTAACAAACCAACTACAACTCTTAGATGTTTCTATTAATAAGCCTTTCATAACAATTTCAGAAGTTTGGACCTGGGTCAAATTTTTTTGGGAAAGTGACAATTGGGAAAGTGAGTGGAGACAATTGTTAAGAAATGTGGAATAAGTAATGCGGTGGATGGTATTGAGGTTAACCCGGAGTGGCGATAGAGTTTTAAAGATAGTGGTGATAGCTTTTCAGACAAAGATGTGAATCGTAATGCTGTAACGTGGGAAATTGTCAACGTTCCTATATTAACGAAGAATATAAATACTTCAAAATAATTAGTCGCGATGAAATGTTTAACGGCATAAATAAGTTAGAGACAAGAGGACAGACATTGGGTTAACTACCGTAGATTCGGTTGTGATCAAAATACAGAAATAAATATTGGTTATTAATGATACTTATACCCTATGCTAATGAATTAAATCTTAAATAAAATGATTTTACATAGAGTTATGCATGAAGCAAAGTGCATTCACCAAGGTCACCGAATAGATGTGTTCAAAGATGGGATCAAGGTGTTCAAATCGCCCGTGTTAATTAGGTACAAATTAATCATGACGAAAAACATGCATATCGATAATTGGAAGAGAGCTCAGGATGTATAAAAACAATACATCAGCGCCGGTTATGGAACAGTAAATTTGGCCAGCGGCGGCCGTACGACAAAAGTAAGTAAAAATAATAATTAGGAATTAAATTAGATTAAAATAATAATGAAATAAAAAGTACAGTCATGTCTAAATAAAGTGTTGAGCATCAATAAAATAAATAATTTTAATATGAATCGTTAAATATAATAATCAAGTACCCTATTCTATTCGGCTTCATTACTTGATTGGCACGACTATGGCAGTTTTTGAAAATTACCTAAATTAAATTAATAATCTTGATAGTTTAAAGATTATTAATTAAGAACACTACTAAATTAAGAACACGGATATATTAAAACACGCTAGATGTATTCCAACTTAAAATCTCGTCGATTTTACAAATTGCTATGGTATATATACCGGGTGATTCATTTAACCTGGAATATTGTATATATCGAAAAATATGGATCGAACAGAAAATTTGCCGAATCGAAACTTTAATATCTCCGAGGGGGGCATCCACTAGTACTAAACTACGCCCACCTCCACACCCCCTGTAGGCGGAAAATTTGAAATCTTAAATAGGAACCCCTATTTTTAACACAGTTTTAGATATTACGTTGAAAAGTACGTATGATTTGTCCGAAAAAAAAATTTCAATTCGAGACAGATGGTGCTGTAATAGCAAGAAATGGAACAGAAACCTATAGAATCAAGAAACAGAGAAACACATATTTAGTATTTTTTGGCGAGCTATTCAATGCTGTTACGGTTGCCCCCCCCCCTCGCCCACTTCCCCTCCACATTACATCCACATTGTATTTGATTCGACTCTTTACAATAACTTAAAATAAGATCTCTTGTAGGTTTGCTAGTTAGTATTTAAAAAACATGGAAATGTCCTTTTGAAAAGGTGTTTATTATTAAATGAAACAAAGATATTATTAATAAATATGTATTAGATATAAGTACTACTTTCTACAACTAATGTACAATAATTAAAGAGGCTATTGTTTGACGTTTGTGTTCGTCAGAGGTAACGAGATTTAACTAATTTTACCGTAAGCAACCGTAAGATCATTGAATAGCCAGTCTAAAAATACTGAATACGTGTCTCTCTATTCTTTGATTCTTTTGATGTCTATTCCATTTCTGGTGATTACAGCGCCATCTGTCGCGAATACAATTTTTTTTCCAGACAAATCGTACGTACTTTTCGACATAATGTTTGAAACTGTGATAAAAAATAGGGGTTCCTACTTAAGAATTCAACTTTTCCGCCCACATGGGGTGTGGGGGTGGGCGTATTTTAGTACTAGTGGATGCCCCCCTCTGAGATATTAAAGTTTCGATTCGGCAAATTTTCTGTCCGATCCATATTTTTCGATATATACAATATTCCAGGTTAAATGAATCACCCTGTATATATTTTAATTCAAAATTTCTGTACATCAAGGGAGAAGTTGAAAAAAAAACGAGATAAAAAAAGTTCAATGTTTATTATTTCTGCTTATATTTTTCAGTTAGTAAATATTTCCTTTCATTTTCTCTTTTCTCTCATAAATAATTTAAATGATTACACTTCCATAAAAAGTAATTAAAATGACAGACTGATGGACTGACGGATAAACGAATGGGAGAATAAAGAAATGAATGTGGCAGTGGACACGTAATGGTAATTACGAATTTGTTTTCACTCATATATTAAACAATAATTAGAGGCTTCCAATTCTGAAGATCTTTTATTAAATTACACTGGGCAACAATTTTTGGGTTCAATTTTGAGCTGTTTTAGAGTTAAGTAAACATGCTAATTCCGAAACTGTAATTAGTTTTCTTCTATCACGTCAAATTTTTTCTCTGCACATTATGTGAATGTGTCCACTCTCCGCTGAATCGAGTGTGTATCATAGGAAGCACAATTGCTCTCCAATTGGCTAAAATAAAGCATTTCAAACTGGCGCGGCGTGAATGATGCGTAGGGGACCAGCGACAGGTTCAAAGTTGTCGAGACTAGTTCATTTACGCGAGGAATTGTAGTCAGATGTTGTGCGTCGCTCCGATATGGTGAAGCACACTCCGAAGTGAAGTACGAATTTTTGTTTGTATACAAGGTTAGCAGTGTATAGTTTTTATTTACATATGAACTGAAAACATTAGGCAATCAGTTACATATGAACTGATTGTCTAATGTTTTCCTCTGCTATTTCGCGTCGTAAGTGCTTAAACAGCCCAGATTCGTTTTGTTATATATGTGGCAGTTTCACCATTCCCAGTCATAGGACAAATATCAGTATATTTGTTAGGCAAACCTATTTTGCATATTTCAAAATGAAAATTGGTGATAAATCTTGGGTGTACAAGCAGTGTGTTGAGAGTTTACGGATATGGACGAAGGGAGCACGTGATACATTGCCATTTGGTATACCTATGATTTCGCGAGAGCCCAGAGATCAGTCAAGTGAGTGTTATTTTTGTATAGTGAAAACATCAGGATACAACAAGAAAAACAAATGCAAAATAGAGTATCCTAGTTTACCATCAGCTAAAGACCAGTGACTCATTCAACTGAAATCCCAGTACATTACCCTCTTTTGAAACGCAGGAATACAAGTCTGGTGAAGATCGAATTGACTCCAACGACGAAGATTTTGAAATTGATGACGATGATTCCGGGATTTGAGCAACATGAGTTGAATGATTTGGGACTACTCAAAAAAGCTGTTAGCATCAAGACTGCACGAGAAAAACTTGCTTGAAAAAGGTGCAAAGGTATCCTAATTCCGATCAAGAGAAAATGCGTTTCTGCAATACTTTCGAAGTGAGGATGGATTTGTGTATTGTCATACCGCACATGGTTTAATGGACGAATTGGGAATGTTAGCTTATAATGCAACTGAATGGCGAAATGTGTTCTCCTTCACAATGGAAATTTATTTGGTGCAATCCCAATAGGCCATTCAGTTTGTTTGCATGAAGAATATGAAGATATCAAGAGAGTCATTGATATGTTCCAATATTACACGCACAAATGGACCATCTGTGTTGATCTTAAAATGATCTGCTTCCTCCTTGGCCAGCAACGGGGATATACCAAGTATCCCTGTTTTTTGTGAATGTGGGACAGAAGAGCTCGTGAGAAATATTGGATAGAGTCGGATTGGCCGCCACGATCTGACCTGAAACCTGAAGACCCAAACATTCTGCATCAGCTACTTGTCGACAGAAAGAATATTATATTTCCACCTCTACATATAAAACTGGGTGTAATGAAGCAATTTGTTAAAGCTTTGTCAACTGAAGGAGACTGTTTCAAGTATCTCATTTCGGCATTTCCAAAACTATCGTTTGAAAAGATAAAGGCCGGTGTGTATGACGGTCCACAAATTAGGCAGATCCTTAAAGATGAACATTTCATCGGGACAATGTCATAACTTAAAAAGAATGCTTGGTTGGCATTAAAAAACATTGTCACAGACTTTCTTGTAAATAAGCGAGCACAGAATTACACAGAAATAGTAGAGCAACTCTTGGAGAGTTTCAAAATGCTTGGCTGTGACATGAGCATCAAATTGCATTTTCTTCATAGCCAACTTGCTGACTTCCCAGAAAATCTTGGTACAGTCAGTGATGAGCAGGGTGAGCGATTCCATCAAGATTTGAAGGTCATTGCGACACGGTATCAAGGTAGATGGGATATACATATGATGGCTGACTATTGTTGGAGCATCAAGCGAGAGTCCCCAGAGGTGTAACACTCCAGAAAAAGCTATAAGTGGAAATTTTTGCCTTAATGTATATGTTTCGGTAATTTTTCTCTTTATTTTCTTTTGTGTTTGTTTTCAATTTTCGTTATCTCGGTCTACTATCATGACTTTTGTCTTTTTGGCATTTATTTTGAGCCTATAGATCAACCGCAAATCGAAGTTTTGAAAAGCGCTTTCCACCAATCTTCACTCGTCCGTTCCAGAGGTGAAAGTACGCATCCTAGAGGTACCTAATGCAACATTTGTCGGATAATGTGTTATCGATTTTAACGACCGCCTGCGAATTCTCATACAGGCTTTCGACTAAAGTGATAAGATGACATGGTACTCCAAATTCTGCTAAAGTTGTACATAGCTTGGGCCAACGAACGTTATCAAACGCCTTTTCGTAATCTACAAAGCAGATACATCGGTACTGAGAATTCTTGGGTCATTTCTATACACTGCAAGGCATTTAAAATTTGTTCTCGAGTAAAATTTGTTCTCTTTCACAAATCCGGCTTGTTCTGCTATTTGATGTAACAGGAAGGCTAGTAGCCTCGCTTGAAGAATGTAAAACATAATCTTGCTGGAATGTGTTATCAGGGTTATCAGACAATAGTTTTCGCAGACTGTTTCTCACACTGTCTTATATACGGGAAGAAATACTGAAGTTGTCCAGTCTTCTGGCCATAAGCCTGTTTTCCAAATCTCATGACACAATGTGTGTAAGATTTTTTGCACCATTTTTTTAAGAGCCTGTAAAACATATACTGATATTCTATCGATTTATACTACTTTACCTTCTCTTAATTTGTCAATTGTGACTTTCACCTGATCTAACAGTACATCTAGTACCACCTTATAATTCCCCACGTCCCCAGAATTAATATTCAGGTTAGCATACAATTGCAACAGTAATCTTTCTACACTGATGCAATTTGGTCTAATTCTGTATTCAAACAGTCATGTTGATCTTTAACTGTCCAATGTCGGGGTTTGAACTCCTGAGTGATAAAACGTGTCTTCTTGAACAAGTCGTTGGTGTTAGTGGTATCAAAGAATTCTGAATTTCTATACAAACATTCATCAGATATTTATATTTGTCTCTACGCGTAGCAGCTTGTAACTCCCGATCTAACGATTGGTACAGTTCCAGATCTATACCGTTGTCAGAGACCCGGGATTTTATGCTCCTTCGTTCTAGAATGAAATCTATAGTTTCTGTTGATAACGAGAGCTGTCTAACAGTATTTTGGTCTTGAGGTGTTTCTTCTAAAGTTGTGACTAGAAACTTGTTCAAAACGTGTCATACAACTTCCGTATTTTTTGTTTGGAGTTCTTCGAGCTGAGGTTCGATTTTGCGAATGACGTTATTGTTAAAAACTGTAACCTGGCCATTGCTAAGTCTGGGCAGATCTTTCATTTGCATTCGCCTACAGATTTTAAGTTTTTCTGTAAAATCACACATCAGCAGTTGATGATCGCTTCCATAATCTGCAGACGGTAACGTTTTCGCCGTCTTTACCAATGATTTACATCTCTGCTTAATCAAGATGTGATCTATTTGATACCTGGTGTGTCCATCAGGAGATCTACGAGTGTATAATCTACGTTTGTGATTCTCATACATCGAGCTGGTAATTGCGAACGTATTTTCGATGCTTAATTGGATGAGGTATTCTCCTCTATCATTATCTTATTTACACCTAGTTAAATGTAAATTAACTGTAATATTTATGTAATATATTAAAGTAAAGATATTTGCGAGTTTCTACAAGATAATTCACCAATGATATTATTTAGCGAGATACTGCGTTCCAATGGCATTGAAAAAAAATAATTAAAGAGTTAATTTGTTTCTTTACAGGAAAATCACTACATTTCCACTACTACATGTAATGAGATAGTATGTACAAGTTCATTAGGTGAAAATAATATTGATGCAATCGAAATGGAAGAACCTATAAAAGTTGCTAGATTGACAAAGTCACAAATTTAAATACGTATGCGGTAGCAATTAAAACCGAAACAAAAAAAGAGCAGATAGAAAATGCGTTACGAAAAATGTCATGGAGAAAGAAAAACACAATAACTGGGTTCATAGCGTATGTATTTTATCTGTTCACTGTATTGTGCAATAAATTATCCCAGCACATTTACGGAAAAAACGTATTAAAATGTTCATGTGCCATTATTGTTTACGTAATTAATTGATTAAAATGTAGACATAATTTAACTATAGATACAATTATGATGAAAAACATACTTTTCATCTTCTTACATACTTTAGTGTCTCCAGACAAAATACCCAACAATTATTGGTTTAAACTAGTCAGCTGTTTGAATTCTTTTACTTTTAGATCACTTTTAGATAACTTAAATAGTTTTAGAAAAGTATCTCTTAAATATTTGCGCGCTTATAAATTCGCTTCCATATCTATGGCAAACATTCCCTATTATCTTTGAAATATAATAATATTAAGAAGAAATGTAAGTATTAATTACTTTTTTCACAGTCAGACGAATTTTTAAGTAAGTAGGTGCTAAGTTCAAAAATTGTAATGAAAAGAGAATTAGTTGTAAAAGCGTTTAAGAATTAGTTGTAAAAATTGAGGCAAGGTGGACACGTGTTTCTGGCATAGGTTATAGCTGTTATCAACACATTTTCTTATTCCTAATATAGGCGTAAGGTCTCATTGCATCTAACTACGAATCCGATACTTAACCATTACGTAATGGTACGTATTTGGAAACTACGAATCCGATACTATCCAACTCCATTACGCTCAACCATTACGTAATGATTGAGTATCGGATTCGTAGTTCGATGCAATGAGACCTTACGCCTATATTTAGAATAAGAAAAGGTGTTGATAACAGCTATAATCCTATGCTAGAAACACGTGTCCACCATGCCTCAAGTTTCACAACTAATTCTTAAAATACCCTTTTCATTACAATTTTCGAAATAAGCACCTACTTACACAATAATATTATCCTTAAAATATACTAAATAGAAAAAATATTTTAATATCTTCAACTGAACATAATTTGTTCAGTTGGACAATCATAGACAACTTCTTGATATTCTCTCGATATTGTATTTTTTCACGAATTTATTACTATTAATTTTATTAATTTCTACAAATATTAGCTTAAATCCTTTTCTTTTCACCAAGCATAGAAATGTTTCAATTATTATTAAATACATCAAAAAATATTTGGCATACAACATAGGATGTCCCAATAGGAATGGAAAACTTAAATTTGGCGCCAGTTTTGCTGTTGTACTTTGACAGTGAAACCCCTATGACAGTTCGATGATAGACATTTCACCATTAATAAAAATCGATTGCTATTCGACACAAGAACGCATTGTTATTGTTAAACATTACTTCAAAATGGTGAAATAATAACTGAAAAATTCAAAGAGTCTGGGTCGATTACCCATATCAAATCATCGACACGTGTTCGTCAAAGTCGTTCAGCAGAAACCTTCACGCTTCAGGCCGTTCGCCAGAATGTAGCCGAAAGATTCAAGAACTCAAGCCTACAGACCATGCACAGCGAAGAGATTTCGTCAATTAAATCATTGAACAACACCAGGTGAACGGTGAGTTTTCCAAAAAATCATTCTCAGTGATGAGGCCTATTTTCATATTAATGGCACAATTACCGCATTTTATGTGAGGCAAACCCACATGTGTTTCGTGAGAAGCAGATGTCACTCTTTGATGTGGGTTTTGGGCTGCAAGTATCATTAGACCATTTATTTCTTCGAAGACGCTGCCAGAAATGCACAGATAATGAAGAACGGTATCGGGAAATGGTAATCTAGTTTTTTGTGCCTCCAATAGATAGTATAAGTATCGGAAACATGTGGTTTCAACAGAATGGTGTCTATTGTCACACATCACGAGATACAATGGAATTATTACAGGAGACATTCCCTGATCATATAATTTACCGTTTGGGTGACGAGAATTGACCGCCTAGATCATGCGATTTCAAGTTTAACACCCTTGGTCTTCTTTCTCTTGACCTTTTTGAAGTCACCCATCGTTAACCCCACAACCACACAAGCCTTGAAGGAGGGGATTAGGCGCAGTATCAGTGAAATCCTGTCATATTTATGGATTGATAATATTGTTAAAAAAACGAAAATGTGCCATCAATGCCATGGAGGGCATTTATCAGATATGTTCTTCCATACATAACTTGAACATGTCTACTTTATGAACAAATAAAAATTTCGGTATTTACTCACATACAATTGTTTTATTTAAAATTTTATTTTTCCGCTCTTATTGAGACGTCCCTTGCATTCGCTTAAACAAATTAATTGATAAACAAACCGGAATTATTCTTAGGTGACGTCCATTGAAAGTGGATATTCACTACAGTAATAAGTTTGTTATACGATCTTTCTGCTGAACAGCGCAAGGTTAATAGGGCAATAGCATAAAACCAAGATATATCAAACTAATATTTAGTAATTATAAGCCAAAGCGTGTAACAGAAATTTGTATGCATACTTTAAATCAGAAACAGTTCCAAAAGAATCTTGTACTTATCTGGAATGTTTGTATTTACGTAGTAAACAGGATAATAGATTCTTCAAATCTGTAGACTCCAAGACATTGCTTACTCTCAAATTTTATTATAATTTTACAGAATTATATTTCATTGTATTGATATAACATATTGCTAATGCCCATATCTGGAGAATGGGGAACTACGGCCCCTATACTCCTAGATATCTCTAAATAATGTTTCAATTAATTTATATTGGCTTTCTAACAGGTGGAGCTATCTGGAGGATAAGCACTAAGGTGATTATACTCCCAGATAATCCCACGAAAGCATTTATATATATATATTGTTGATAAAGAGTTGTTAAAACTACGAGCGGATATCTGGAGCATGGGAACCACGTCAAATGTTTTTTATACTCCCAAATATCTCTACAAATGTTTATATTTAATTCACGTACTGCATTTTATGATACATATTATTATTTAAGATGTAGGTCATATATTGTTCACATAGATTGTTTACGATCATATTGTATTATTTGCATATCATAAGAAATATTTTATTTTATTCTGCGTATTGTTACCTTTCTAAT
>WYDF02279919.1:0-17209 GCA_009867245.2 Adranes taylori | reverse complement strand
GTCTTCATTCGCGAGCAGAGGGCCTCGCAAAATGAATCTTGCCCACATAAATTTATGATCTTGCGCCGCCACTGATCTGACTGCCAATTACTGACGAAGAGCATTTGCTTGCTATACTAATTTTTATGACTAATAAAACCGAAACAGTATTTGATTCTTCCAAGAGAGGATTATTTTTCATATTAAATAGATGCGCAGAGCCAATAAAGTCACCAGTAAATAAAAGGCCTTTAATGTAAACATGAAAGTTTATTTAAGCTCTCCTCAAAGTTTCATTTATATCCAACAATTGTTTATCCGCTGTTAATTATTAAACTTGACAAATCACAAATAGAATTGAGAATTGAAATGAGTCAAAAATATTTTCACACGATCAGTTCTCACACATCATAACCTGACATGGACTTGTGAATGCGCCTATGTACGCATTCGTCGGCTTATGAAATTCTCCATATTATATTTTGAGAAACTTCTAATAGGGCAGGTGGGCGTACTTTGGGCACCAGACAGTCTTAATCTTTTGAAATCACCTACGCATAATTTCGCCAACCCATGAATCCCTCGTCCCCATATTTGCTTTAACCCGGACAGTCCCGTTGTCCGCATTTTCGCGGCGTTCCGCCGCTTTTGAGTCACTTTTGGGAAATTTCTAACAGGGCAGTTTGGCGTGCAAAACACGCCGGTCTTAAGAAGCGCCTTTATAGGATCCTTCCGGTTTTTCCATTAATTTTTCCATTAGTCGTGCCAATCTCAGCGACGGTCCCAGGACGGACCACAAAAACCACCTCTCAAAAAAACCAGTACTTATTTCGCAACTAAATCTAGCAATTATTCTTTTATCTTCCACATTCATTCCTGATAATAGATATTTTGCCATTCCTTCCTCTTCCTTTATCCTCATATACCTACAATTATATCTGTTCTCACCTATGATTCTATAACTCTCTTGTCTTTCTACGTCTTTCATCCTTTCTGCAATCTCAATCACCGCAACATTCCCCCCCATCATCTCCTCATACCATATTTCCGTTGACCATCCGATCCTCCGATTCACCTTCATTCTACTATTTATCCAATCATTCTCACATCTTTCATGATCTCCTTTCAGTATTCCCCCCATGTATACTTCCCGAACCAACCGACAACTTTCATCTCTCAATACCTTCCCTTCAAACTTAATCATTCTTCACACTCCTTCAATCCAGCATTTGAATTTTCCTACCTCTTGCATAACAATCTCACTCCTTGTACTCCTTTCTAATCCCAATATCCCAACATCCCACTTACAATCTTTCCATCTTCTCTCCAACCGCCCATACTTCCGCCCCGTACTTCATACTGTTCACATCCATCATCTTCATCCTCATTCTCACTGACTCCTCAAACTTTCTTTCCCATACAATCCTCATTCTCTGAATTACTACCCTTGCTTTCATATTACCGTTTCTAAATGTTCTTTAAAAGATCCATTCTGAACTAACGTAATACCTAAATACTTATAGACGTTTACTCTTTCAATTTCGTTTCCTCCTATATCAAACTTTTCATTTCTGCCATCCCTCCCACCCTTCTTGCATACCATTACTTTCGTTTCCTCCACGTTCATTACAAGTTCCCTCTTATCCAAATACTCTTTCACTTTCCAAATCATTTCTTTCATCCTCTTTGCTACTCTTTGCTACTTTTTGCTACTCGCAATACATACGATGTCAGCCGCATATGCTCAGATGTCAGCAGGATGTCAGCCGCATATGCAAGGGACCACACCTTTGCTCTTCCAATTTTCAGCCCATCTGCGTGTTCATTCTCTAAATCTGACAGGTATATGTTGAACAGACAAGAACTTAGTGGAGAATCCTGTCTTACTCCCCGTTTGGTCTCAAACCATGCAGGCACACACTCATTCACTCTCGCTCTTACATTCGTACCCCCATACAATCCTTTTAACATTCTTACAATTCCTCTCGATACCCCTACCCTCTCCATTCTCTCCCACAGTTGTTCCCATACAATACTATCAAACGCGGCTTTCAGGTCAACACGTAGAAGGTATAACCTTTTTTTCCCAATCTCTCTATTCATTATGTAATTTATAGTGACTTTATTGTCCACAGTCCCCCTACTTCTAATTAAACCATTCTACGTGTGTGACAATATTCCATTTTCTCTAATTTCCTTTTTCAACCTTCTATTTATGGCTCTCGCATACAACCTATACAATCCATCCATTATAATCATTCCCCTATAAATATTGATATCCATTCTGCTTCCTATCTTATACACTGGCACAATTTCACCTTTTTTCCATTCATCCGCTACATTTTCTTCACCCATCCATACCTTATTCATTCCCCTAACTAACGCACCATCCAAACACGCCCATACGTCCACTGTATTTTATTCAGCCCAGCTGCCTCATCCTTTTTAATCTCTTTTCTCTGTTTTTACCTCTTGAATGTTTATTTCCCTCATATCATTCCATTCCGATCTCTCGATTCCCGTTTCTTCCCCCCTATCACCCATTCCCCCATTTCCCTCTACGAACCCGTCATTCCTACATTTCTCCTCCCATTCACTTAATGTAATCTGACTTTTTTATACTTTTCTTCCTACTATCCCTCTTCTTCTCATACCTCCCTCCCTTTCGGTACCCATACCTCCATTTCGGTACTCAATTTACTCACCTCCTCTTCTTCCTTCCTACTCATCCTTTCTTTTGCCGTTTTCTTTTTCGAAAAAATGGTCGATATAATTATTGGAAAGAATTTAAACGGCATATTATTAACCTTGGCGGGGATCTGTCATTTATTCGAGAAAGGCCAAAATAGGACCTTTCCAAAATTTTCATGTTGCCATCAATCGCACGCCTTTATCCTTTTAGTTAATACAGATTAAACAAATTTAGTGAATCCAACGGAACCAAATCAGTTGAACCGGGAGTAGGGTGAACGGACTTCAGTATCTTGTAATGTCATCAGAAGGACACATGTGTTCAGTTTGACGTCAATCCGGCAACCAACGGAAAGTGGGTTAAAAATTTATTTCCAGATTTGAAACATTCATATATAAAAAGAATATAAAAATATAGAAAGCCCGTAGGGAAAACTACATAGTCATTAATAAAAAAAACTCTAAAGTTCTTTAAATAACTGCACTTTACACAATTTGATTAAAAGCAAGAATTGTCAATGGTATATGTATTGATGAATACCATTGATCTCATTCTGTAGTGAACAATAAGAAGATAATGATATTATTAATTCGCTGCTCAACAATTTAATAACAATAATAAACTAAGTAACATATAAATTAGGATTGGCTGCACCTAATTTGGTATTAACAGTATTAAATGCTTACCATACGTGGGATAACATACGTAATATTGCTCAAGAAAATGCGTGATTTATTAATAAGAGTTTTTACCAAATGATTACATAATTAAAATAAATGGTTAGCGTTTCATTAATCATTTTAATAAAATGGGCACTTTACATAGATTTAAAAAACAATATTACTTTGGATTTCCTAATAGAACTTACTTTGTTTCAAAACGCTTTAAAATCATTTTAAAAAGTATTTCAAATAAAAAATTTAAATAGTTTTAAAAATTATTTTTAAAATTCTTACATAGTTTTTTATTCAAATGCCTATTTTAATAAAAAAAAAAGTCTTAAATTATTCAGTATCACAAATTCAATGTAAATAACATATACTCAGACGAATACGACTACATATTGATACCGATAACATATCCCATGTAAATTAATTCAATTAATTAATGTAAGGAAATAAGTAATCCTCTGATATAAGTTGACTAATTAAATTTTAATTCATTTCGTAAATTATATATAAATTAATGTACGAGAGGAAAAATTATATGTTTAACTCCAATGAAGTGGAAAGCGCTCATACGAGATGCGAAATAGCTTATTCGCGGGAAAATATAACAAAGGGTACGTATCAAACAACGCTCTTCCACTCAATCTTCCGAATACCACCTTCATTATTCATTAACTCTTGTCCTTGCATTATTATTTATTCTCTTTCCCATTTAACTGTGGTCCTGATGCAAAGACGAAAGGCCGTCGTGAGAAAAAGAAGCTGGCCAGAAAGCACCAACCTATCGAGAACAATGGGAACGATCATGCATCGACCACATGGATATCTTCACAACACATCAATAAAATTCTACAACTTCGCAACGTATCAATAAATTCTACATATTCAACAATCCTATTTTCGACTACGTATTATTATTTCCGTTATCCAACCATCGTTCAACTATTTAATCCAGCCAGCATCGACAATCGTAATCTCGAATCTGATCGTAGATACAGAGAAGTTTCATTCAAGAACCGTCCTCATGACCAAAGAAGAATGAACCATATAGAATCAAATCATATTAGTTCGTCACTCTTTTATTTCTTTTACTTTTGAATGGAAGAAAATTAAACAGCCCTACAAATTTTTAATTACAATTATCTTCACTATCATTGTTTCTCAATTGAAGTCGCGTTGTCGAGTACTATCTACGTATTATAAATATTTGTACAATACAACTTATTATATTACTCTGTTATTGCGTATATATATATATATATATATATATATATATGAATATTTGATTCGAATATTTGATTCGAGATTTGATTCGTGGTTAAACCTCCACGCAAATACATATTAAAAATTATTTGTGTCTTCGAATAAGTGCCCATTAGCTCAATTGGAAGAACAATCGACCGGCAATCGAGAGGTCTGGGTTCGAGTCCCGGACGGGGTACACATTTTTTCGAGGTACAAGTAATAAGAAATATTAATTTCATAATTTACTCTATTAAATATATATATATATATATAATTGGTTACCTATAGTTATATTTATGTACTTATAATAATAATAGAGATCAGTCACGTTTTTTTCCATTCCCTAAGAGCTCATGAGATGAGCATTTTCTGTTACATACAAGCTGAATAAAATAAAGCTGTAAAATAGTCTGAAATATAATTACGATCCTGCTTTAATAAGATTGAATGCTGTAACACTATAGTCTGAATACAACTGACTTAATCCTATTTCAATATTTTCGATAAAAGCATAACTTCAGCATGTTGCTACAACTTTGGCACCACGGTAAATAGAACATTGAAAAAAACCTACTTGCATTCTACATTCAGAATGTTTTGTTTCTGTAAAATGAGGACTTGAAATATTTACAGGATAATTTTTGTTTTGCTAACTTTACAACCCACTTCCTGAAATACGACTTCTACAAAAATTAGAGGGTGCCTAAAAAAATCTGAAATCGAAGTTCAGAGTATATTGATATTAGGAAAAAAAGAATTTGGGTTCTAAAATAATAGGTCATCAAGGGAGCAAACTAGTTGGAGCAGCTGGTTTAACCATATGCAAAAAGTGAACTACCCAACTTTTGCTAAAAGTGCCCAACAGACAAGAATTGATATTACGCTAATTGAAGCTAAGTAGAACGTATATTCAACTAGAACCCTGGTAAGTGGAAGATCAAGAAGCCGAGACAGTATAGGGGAAGGTATCCTAATTTGGACCATCACCTAATTTGGACCACAAAGATATCCACGGACTGCTGAAGTCTCAGCGATATAGGATAGGCAACTTCTTTTACGTAGACGTAGAACTGGTTAATGCAATCATGTTTATTATAAACCACCTCGTGATTACATTGAGAGAAGAGTTATTTGTTTTGTAAACTAGAAAGTTAATTAGTTCTATGTAGGAGTGAGTAAAAGTCGTCACGTCTTTCTTATTACTTACGTCGTCTGAACGTAAGTAATAACACATGTAATTATATCAACACAAAACTAACTTACTTATCTATAATTTACCGTTTAGGTTGAGGTTGGGTAAAGTATTAAACATTATTTATTCAAATTGCCTAAGTTTGGCCGTAAAAACTCGTCTAAATTAGACCGGTCCAATTTAGGCAACGGTGGAATTTTACATTGTGCACTACATTTCTTTTATAAGAAAATTAAAATTAAAAAAATATTTTCAAGGTTACAATGGCGAAAAGAGGACATTATGGGCGATGGTCTGAAAACGATTTATTATTAGCTATTGCCGCGTACAAAAATGGTGATTTTGGTTTGAATGAATGTTTTCGGTTTAACAACTAAGGAAGTGAGAAACTGGCTTTCGATGTTGCAGAAAAGTATAGTTCCAGTAAATATAAAATAACTGTTGGTAAAAAATGGGTTTCCGCTTTTTTTAAACGAAATTCTCATCTTCACTCCGGAAACCTGAAGAACGTCAGTGTCATTTTTTCGATCTGTTAGAAAAGATTGTCGATGAGCATAAATTTACAGCCTACAGTATATAAAATGTGGATGAATCAGGGTTTTCCACTATTTAGTGCTATTGGTCTATACATTCCACCAATGATAATTCTTAAGACAATTTTTTTTTACATTGATCTCAAAATGGGAGCACTTCCCGCTAGTGTTGTTGCGATTTCGGACACGGGATATATTAACTCAGAACTATTTGTTGAGTGGCTGAAACATTTCCAAAAGAATGTCAACTGCAACAAATATAATAACGTTCTCCTACTTCTTGCTGGTCACACGACACACAGCAAAAATTTGCAGGCTAGTGAGTTTCCTAGGAAGGATGGCATCATATTACTTCAACTGCCTACCATATCACCCACCGTTTGCGGCCATAGCTGTTTTGCTCCTCTGAAGACTTATTTTACTCAAGCTCAAGAAACGTTCCTTCGCTTATATAAGGGGGATAAAATATACAAAACACAAATGTAAAAATTACTTAATGAGGCGACCACTGTGGGAATTGCAGAGACTGCCTTCCGTGCTTCTAAAATTTGACCTGTGAATAAGCATCTCTTTACAGATGCCCAGTTTGCATCAGCTGATGTTTTGCAACCTTCTGGAAGCCCTATTGAACTTATAGCAGTGATGATGATGATGATGGTAGTGAAGACAACGCACCGCAGAACCAGAACAAATGATTTAAGAGCTTGTTTGAGGAAATATCACCGCGAGCAAGAAAAAACCACACCTAGATGACCCTTCGTCTTCTCGCAATGCACCAATAGACCAGAAAGCAGTGAAAATAATCAGAAGCCCTTATAAATCTAAGCTTCAGCAAACATTAATGAAAATAAGATCAATAAACTTTGACAAAATGCAGAAACACAAAAAGAAATTCCTGGTTTATGGTTTTGTGTGAAAAAAAAACCAAGGAAGAAGAAATGTTATACTTGGATACATACTCGAAAATATGCTGGTGTTAGTGCTAAAACCAAAATCATCTTTTGTTCCAATTGTCGCTAAGAAAGCATTGGTCCAATTTGGGAAACCAGTGGTTCAATTTGGGAAATCGGTTTCCTTATTTGGACCGATGACAAAATTTTTTTTTCACGGATATATTTTTTTTTATTTAATAAATTATATTTGTTTTGATAGTACAATTAGTGAGTTTCTTTTCCTTTACTTAATTTTTAATTAACAGATAGTTCTTATGTTTATAAGAAAAATGTCGAAGTGGTCCAAATTAGACTACCTTCCCCTTTAAGTTTTAGCTGCTTGACAAAAGTAAAAATGTGTACAGACGAAAGATGGTTTGTGCAAAACCTGAATTTAAAAAAAACACCAATGACTGGAAATAAAAGTAAAAAAATTAGTAAGTACCTCATCCAAGCATAGGACAACAAATACTGAGGAGAAGAACACGGTTATACTCGTGTAACGCGGAAATCCCCCAACTGCAGTTCAACGCACACCAGGCTAGAAGAAAATCTCAAAGAATCATGAAACAAAAGGAAACTGAGAATACAACTGCAGCGATAGAGCAAGCAAAATAAAACCGTAGCAACAAAACTTACGTTACAAAACAAACCCATCCGTACACGCTAACAATATCGTAGATAGTTTGTTTTCTAATAGCAAGACACGATATTGATTAACCTAATTAAAAACGACAACTGTTCAAGGTGTAAAAAAATAACCAGAGGAAAACCTTCGGAGCCCGTTAGAGCGCAAAATGAAATTGTTAAATTACTAGCGGAGGTCAAGACACTTCCTAAAGCATACAATAGTGGAGTTGGATTTCATGAATTTCCAAAAAAAAAACGAAAAAATAAAACAAATCTAGTACAAGTCAAAAAGTTTCTAGGATTTGGATAGAAGCCGAAAAAAGACAATTTACACACCAGAAAGTTACCACCACTGATCCTACACAGAAATGCGTTCAACACTGGAACAAAATAGTAAAGATATTGTACGAGAGAATAGCATTATACCTGACGATAAAAGGGCAAAGCTATCTGTTCTCCCGAAAAATTGGCTATGAAAGTACATAAGGACATATAAAGACTGAAAGTCTCAGCTGTGTGGTACATGAATCAGTGTTGGGGCTGTATTATAGAATGTGATTTACGGCTGTTTGCCAAGAAAAGGAATAGAAACAGAAAGAGAAAATGTGTACGTGGTAGTTTTGCAGATTAATGCTGTCCTATTCGTAATGGAGAAAAAACAAGTCTGGTGGAAAGGAAAGCAAATAAGTGAGTGCGAAGAATCTCATAATGGATGGATAATAACGGCTTAGAGCTCGACATCAGACTTAAAGCTAAACAAAAAATTCTTGATGCAAATATATACATCCAAGGTTAGAAAATCGAGTGAGGTCTCACTGGGCTCCTCTCTAAAAATAAGCAACATATAAATAAATCAACAGAAGAGCTGCAAATACGTCAACCCTTCTGTAAGTAATCTATTGCCAAGAACAGAGGGGGCATTATAAAAAAAACAAACACTACTAAGTACTGTGACAGAATCTGTTACTCTATGCAGCTTCCATTTGGCCTGACGAAATGAAAATGATTAGCTATAGAAACGGGTGTCCTTACAAAACGTCAGCGTACTAGCCTAATTGGAATGCTGTGTTTGACATATTCACTTAATATACTAGCTGCCTACCCTCAGTCTTGATCATTCAAGAAAGGAAGATGTATAACAACAGAAGGGAAAAAAAATAATGCAACAAAAGGGAGAAAAAAATCATCTTGGAGCTAGGCCAAAGAGAATGGAATAACAACACAAAAAACTATGGAGTTTTAGGTTTATAATAGACTTTAAAAAGTGGACAGCAAAACAATAGGGGAAGCTTGGAATATCATTTAGAACACGATTTGGTGCTCATAGCAATTTTGGTACATACTTCTCCCGTATAAGCAAGAATGGTTCAAATTGCATATATTGCTAAATGCGAATATGCTACTCGCAAGCTCTGCTTGGCAAAAATGTCATTCAAAAGCAGAAAGCATATTAGAAGAGTTGACAGAATCGTATATACCCCTTCCACAAAAGACAAAGGGGAGGGGTCTATATTGGCACAATAATCCGGACAATGGTGATGTCAAGAATCTTAGGAAACCACTGCAATTCACTTAACATCCCGGTCGTACAAAGATGCGAAGCTTATTGAGTGACTGTAACTAATTCGAACGAGTCAGTGGTTAGCTACATACACTCTAGTGGTGTAGTGGGGTAAAGGAGATCACTATAGTTTTCTTAACACCCCTATCGTACAAAGGTGTTAAGCTTTTTGCGTAACTGTAACTAAACTGGTCGATCCAGCTTAGAAACATACACTCTAGTGGCGTAGTGGGGTAAAGGAGACCACTTCAGTTTACTTAACACTCCGATCGTACAAAGGTGTTAACCTTATTGACAACAAAGTCACAAACACATGTAATAGAACAGTATAAAATATATATAAACGTTCACTAGACGCTTACTTATAAGGCGGTGGTCGCTACTGCTTACATCTCGGCGTGGCTGGTCGACGCCTGTAGGCTCCTGCTGCAGGAAGCTTTGAGTTCATGATATGAATTAAAATATTCTATACAAAATGGCTGTATTTACAGGCATGATCCGCTACACAATTCTTGCCCTGTTCTACTGGTTTTTATGTAGTCACTCACTCATTAATTATTCCGTTCTACGGTCTTCCACACATTTGAGTGAAGCCACAGCAGTCCAGCATGATGGCAAACCAATATGTATCAATTACTAGCGGACGTTATTTCCACAGTATTTCCTATTCCCGGGCGGAGGGCAATGCTCCATGCGTTCCTTACCACACACATTACAACTATTAATGTGTGTACACGTAAGGCAGCAGCATACAATAACTATACCCATCTCTCTTCTTATTACTGTATCTATATTTACTGCGTAATACGTAAGCGCCTTCATGCGTTTTAATTGTATTTGTTTTATCCTATGAACTGGCTTCTGACCAGTGGCGCGGTGTCACAGTATATTTATTAAATTTATTTAGAGTAACATATTATGTTACATAAGTAACGGATGCAATTGAAAGAATCACACACTTAAAATGGAACTGGGCTGGCCACGTTGCAAGAATGTCAGATAACAGATGGACGAAGAGAATAATAGAATGGCGTCCCAGAGACGAAGCACACAGAAACAGGGGACGACCGTCGACTCGATGGACGGACGATTTGAAGAGGATATCTTCAAACTGGATCCAAGATGCCCAGGACCAAAATGGTTTAGGATAAGAGAGGCTTATGTCCAGCAGTGGACGAGGCAAGCTGCTATATGATGAGGATGATGATTATGTTACAAATTATTGAGCTAAGTAAGTATTGAGCTGATTAAACTTTCAGTTTAATGAGTTGTAATGAAGACGATGATTAACATTAAATAAATAAACATGTGGTTTATGTGGTAAAGCGAAACTTCTGAGTTAATAAAATAGTACATCAATCATTCACTTGAAATGTAAAAATTAGTATAAATTTCATATTTATTGGAACAATTTCCAAAAAGTGGAATTTTTTGATATGGGAAGATAGAAATGGAAATGAGTACATATGCTCATATGATCAAAAAAAAACCAGAAAAACGTCTGGTTCATCTGTTTTAGAAGGAACTCGTATCGCTATGATCCTTCCCCTATAAAACTTGGTATATGTTCAAAACTATGTTGTTAAGCAAACAAAATGAAACGTATGACTTAAAATCGTGTAACTGAGCAGAATTAATATGAAATATGATCATAAAGTTTATCTTAATCAATATTACTATTTTACCTCAACTGAATTATCGTAATAGAGAATAAGTTACGGGAAACTTATTATATCTAATAAATGAATCTTCTCTTTAAATACCATTGTTCATACTATAAGTATAATTTGTTTAGCGCAAATAAAATTTGATTAATTTCAAAATAGTAAGAACAATAATAATAATAATAATAATAATAATAGACGTTAGCTGCAGCGTCTGTTTCACGATCTTATTTGTGAAATCGTGAAAAAAAAATGTAAATATATTTTACCACGCAAAGATGGTAACTAGCTCATCCTACGATTATACAACAAGAAACAATACGAAAATATTTGTAAATGGCAAAAGATGTTATTTTACTTACAACCATTTCGTGTCTGCCAGGATATCTAATTGTGCATTGTTTTTCTTTTGCTAATTTGTAAATGAAATTATTATTGATTTGATGTATTTATTTGATTATCATGTGACAGACTCCCACTCGCGACGCTGCTAATGGGAAATCCTAGCGATTGTCAGAAATGGCGCAAACAAATATCTTAAACAGAATATAGTATCTTCCCGAAATATGATTCTCGGGCGCCAAGTCAGTTTAACGTAAGAACACCATAAACAATGCTATTGAAATTACATGCAATAGAACAGTGTAACGATATATGAAAACGCTCACCAAATGTTTACTTCTCCGGCGACTGTCGCTAGCTCTCCCTCTGCTAACATCTCGGCTTGGCTGGTCGTCGACTGCTGGCTGCTGTTACTATTTCCTATGCATCAAAGTAACTGAATATTTGTATTCAAATCTCGGTATAGACTGAGTCATCAAACAACTTTGGGTCCCTATACGGGTCAATACTTATCCAACCATTCATTATTTACTGCCTGGCACGGTTTCCGCTCATTACAGTGTAGCAACATCAGTTCAATACACGACAAGCAAATATGTATATGTCAAGCAATATAAATTAAGTCCCCTACTCTTATCTATCAACGCTATAATGCGTTCCTATTATCGCATAGCTAATGCGTGCGTAACCATAGCTACCGCAATCAACAGCGAACCCGCTCTCGCTGCTGTTATCAGAGCATCTTTATTCAATGCGTGAAACGTAAGCGCAGTCATACATTTCAACTTTATTCATGTTTTATCTTATTAACTGGTTGTTTCCCAGAGCCGTGTTTTTGCAATTTACTTCGATCAACATGATATGTTACAATCATTGAGTTTATAGATTAAGATATCTTTAAAGTGATACTTTATACGAAGCCTCATTCTAATACTTTATACGAAAAGTCTCACACTGTATGGTTTCTAAAAGCGAAAAACTGAGGAAGGTTTTCGTACTAAGTGCATAATATACTCATTATTTTGTTATTGAAATTCGATAAAAGAAAATAATTCAATTGTTTTTCTTCTTCATCATCTTCAAATCGTTTATTTGGGCGTGGAAATTAGTCCTTTTACCCATTATTATACGGTACCAAGTACAAGTTAAAACCGCGGCGCATACCGTTAAATCCAAACTCATATCAGATAAAGAAAAATTTCATTTTTCCCATGAATTTACATAAAGTATATGAACACTTATTGTGCGAACCATTATGTCTATAAACATTCCGAATACAAAAAAAAATTCAAACGAGCACGTTTTCAAGTAAAAATGATCCTAACTTTTTACGAAAATCGACATTAATATGGCTTTACATGATCACAACATACATATATAAACATTTTATTGGCATGGCTATTATTATTCATTTATAATAACCATTTAAAGATTTATTACTAAAATAAAATTACAGTTGTACTTCCTTATTCTTTTTATTATTATTTGTGAGCGGTTTCAATTTATTTTAATCATCATGAGGCTCTACAATAATTAAATCATACAAAAGAAATTACGATATGTAAATCTATAAATATGAGAAGTTTGCGAAAAAAATTTCAGGTTACCTTTTTGTTTTATGCATAAGTTTTGGTAAATCGGTATCTGTTATTTATATATGTTTATTAATTTAGTAGTTGTGTGCTTTTTTATAATAATGTTTTACGTATTTTACGTTTTCTTATTGTATTTTGTGGGTACCCGTAATTTGTAGCTATTTCTGTTATTTGTTGTGAATATATTTTATTGCGTTATCTGTTATAAATATAGGTAAACTACAGTACTCGACAATTTCAGTCATCATGTTAAATTCATCATTTTTATGTTCTTCGTGCCATTTTAATTTCGTTTTATAATTTCATAGGTTTTATCTTCTAATTCTAGTAGTAAACATAAGTACATAAAATATTGTTATAAAGAACCACACAACTATTAAATTAATAAACATATATATAAATAACAAGTACTGATTTATGAAAAAACAATTTGCATAAAAACAAAAAAAAATTACCTAAAATTTTTTTCGAAAAAACTTATATTTATTGATTTACATACATATTATAATTTCTTTTGTATGGTTTAATTATTTAAGTGACTGACGATGGTTTGTTTGATCAAAACCGTTTACAAATAATAATAAAAAGGACAAGGAAGTACAACTTTAGTTTTATTTTAGTTATAAATGGAAGCTTATGGATCAACAAAACTTTAAATAATCTACAAAAAACTGTCAATTATTTATCGTTAATTTTTACAGAAACATCAACAAAGCAAGTTCCATACATCAGTGAAGTAACACCAGAACACACAACACAACAGACCAAAACAACATCACCCGACCAAATATTGGAATCAATAAATTTACAAGAATCTACGAACGAAACAACACAAATACCATCAGAATCCATTACCTCATCAACGAAAACGAATAAAGAAACAATTCTATCTACAACTAGTAGCGTACCAACGATATCAGTAGTTATGACCACACAGTCAAGAGGTCGTGCTTTGAATTTTTCTTTGGATGAAACACATGGTAACGCAGTGTTATCAAATGTTACCAGTAGATCATCATCATCATCATCATCGAACCGATCAAGTATAACAGATTTGAAACGGGAAATGGGTAGGAAACTTGAAGATCTCGGTGGGCAAAAGTTAAAAGGAAATTATGATGTTGATTTAAGCGACGTGAGTTTAGATCATGAAGAAGATGAAACAAATGTTGGGAATAATGAAAATGACGAGGAACTCGATGATAGTATACATACTAATGATGCTACAGTGGGTTTACATCAACATGATGATGAGCTCCATTTTAGTATCAATGATAAGCACGAACACGCAAAAGAGACACGAATTTTGATACCAAAGGAATATCCAGATAAAAATCGTACAAGTAAGTACATACTTTATATCAAGACTATAAAATTTTAATGGGAGGGCTTAGTTACTTAAACAAAGATTTAAAGTTTCTAAGAAATGAGATTTAACCTTGTTCTGTTTGCTATAAAACGATTAATTACATCTTCAGGATCGACAATTATGTTTCGGTGTACTGTGAGAAGTGGTAACCGAGTGAGGCGCCCATGTGTAACGTAGCTGTTCTGTTTAACGTAGTTATTAAGAAGCCTCAACATTGAGAACCTCCATTTGGGAGTCGCTGTTAAAATAGGGCAGAAATTTTCAGTATTGTTTGTATCAGTAGGTAAAGTCCGCATCACATGCGACACTGGCTTTAAGAGCAGTCGATAATGTTTCAGAAGAATTTAGCTACCTTATGTACCACAGCTGTTGGCAACGATTTTTGATCATTAGAATTCAAGGATAGGGCTCTTAGTTTTTTTTATTCGTTCTATAATTTTTTTATCCATTTTGGTTTGACATGGAATCAAAAGCATGTAATTTTCATGGAAACGTGCTTCCAGCTGCGTGTTAACAAAAAGAAAAAAGATTTCTACGGCAGTGTTCTTCGGCTGAGTTTCCCTGGACATGTTGGCGATGAATTTGCCTTCCAGCCAAACGCGGAATTATTATTTCACCAGAGAACTCATTTCTTGAACTTCTTGAAAAAATCGCGTGAACCGTTGTCTCTTCTTAGAAATCTTAATGTGGACATCAGTTTCCACATGTAGCGGTACGCTTTAGCTAGAAAATAAGAGATGATAATAGCTAACAAAGAAGAGCCGCCCTAAGACTGCCATCATTATCTTCGGGTTCCAATAATCCAATGTAACCCTACTCCTGGTGACCCTATAGTAAAATTTTCCGCCGTCCACATAACAAGACAGTTTTTTTGATAGCTTTCAATCTATTTCTGGTGTCTTCGGATGGTTTCTCGGTTCAAGCACAACATTTCGATCGCCTTGGGCGATTCGGTGGTTAATATCTGCCGCTTTCCTTTCAGCGAATTTATTATATTGAGTTGAGTCATTTCAAACCATTTTTCCAGTTTGTAAATGGCTTCGTAACCAGAGAGTGCAATGTTTGTTCCCCACGACTGCACACTAATCCACATAATGTAAACTTTCCACAGTGCTTCTTTCAAGACATAGAAATATGCTAACTAAGATTGTTTTTTGAGATAACTACTTTGAAACGTCCAATTTCATTTACCGGAAACAGGAAACTTAAAATCTTTGCCTGGCATCCAAATATGCTTAAACACTTCAAATTTATCGTATGTACTGCAAAACCAAAATTGGCGTTTGAAGTTTCCTCACCCTCAATAGTGAACACAAATTAAGTAGGAGAGGATTAGGAATTCTCAACGCATGGGCAATGCCGGTGGATGGATCCTGACAGATGGAAACGAAATATTTTCTTCACTTGCTTCGTCTCTTGTTCTTATTGTTGACAGAAAACCCAAAAGTGATAGGGGGTTCAAACCCCTTAAACCCGCTCCGTCTTAACTACGCCCATGCTTCACTTTAGTATGTTATTGTAGATTATTAAGAATGCAGACCATCCGTCAATTTGGATTCGCGAGACCTACTCTAAGTAAATATTTTGTCTGCTCATTTTCTTTTGAATAATCAACAATGATACTGTTTAACATTGCAACACTTTTCACATGCGGGAAATATTTTTAGTTGATTTCGATGTATTTTGATCTGCTGAATCCAAATCTGGCCTCAAACTTGAAGTAGCGTCCTTTCGTCCTATAAAATTACGAGAGGAAAGCGTTTTCGTAATGTTTGGGCTTCTTTTTCCCTTTTCTAGAACGATGCAGATTGATTGATAAAATGTTTCTCCATTCTCTACTAAATATTCAGAAAGGAAATAAATCTCCAAATAAAAATGTGAAAATAAATTTTTAGCAACATACTGTAAAAACGTGGCACTTTTTGATTTATTGTTCCCAAAAAATATTTGCTCCGATCGCTTATATAAAATTTATATTTGATAGGTGTATGTATCAAAGGTGGTCTAACATATGATGAAGGTGAAAGATTAGAAATCGATTGCGATCTGGTATGTGTATGTTCCAAGGGTAAAATGGATTGCACGGATCGATGTACAAAACCATTGATGAAAAAAGCCGCAAAGAAGTTGGATCCATTTTGTGTAGAAAAAGCTACAGATGATCCATGCTGTGCAACACTCGTATGTTCTAGTGATACAGGTATTTATGATAATACTTTTATTACTTATTTATTTGCTATAAGAGTTTTTTTTTTTAAATTTTCGTAAATATGATTTTTTGTAACTTAGAAGAAATGCTATATATAAGTAATGAAAGATAGTCAAGGGTTCTAGTTTGTTGTTAATTTGACATACGTTCAATGTTAATTTCCTGATATTTCTAGCCAGTGGCGAGACTACAAAATTTGGACCCCCTCCCCCCCGCAAAAGAAAAATGATTCACCATTTTTTTTATTTAACAAAAAAAGAAGAAAAGAAACCTTGTTTCAATGATAATTGGGCCCCTATAGTTCTCCCCCCCCCCCGCAATGCAGGATCCTACGTCCGCCAGTTCCGCCCCTGCTTTTAGCATTAAACTCTAACTCCCATGTTACCTGAATCTCTAAATAAATAGAATATTTTCAAATATTTAACGTTTATAATACTACTCCATCAAAGTCTATAATAATGTGGAAAAGTGGAAATAATAACTTCCAAAGTTTCATCATCATCATCACTCAGCCTTGTCTTGTCCACTGCTGGACATAGGCCTCCCGTAATCCAATCCATCTTTGCCGATCCTGTGCGGCATTCATCCAATTTGTCCG
>WYDF02279908.1:0-17211 GCA_009867245.2 Adranes taylori | reverse complement strand
CAGCCAAAATGGACCTTAAATAAGGTCCACAAATCTACGTAGGACACTTAGTTGAAAAAATTATTTTATTACGATACTATCATGTTTGCAAGAAAACCAAAGTGTAGTCATTTGGTTGTGGCGGATACGTAAACAAACACTATAATACACTTATTTGCAATTTGCACCTGAAATAATGATTCCTTCCCGAGTTTCTTGTTCTTTTGAAAAATTTATTACATTTCGCTTAAATTAATTTAGAAGCATGAGATTGCCTACTTACAGGGTTGTTTTTATCAGTTTCACTAAAAGAAGACAAACAGAACTAACGGAGCAGACACGTGGTGCTCACAGCCATTTGTAAGATGAGATACACTGTGCCTGTAAAGTCAACGGAAGAACAACATAAGTCACAGACGTTGTTTTTATAACGATTGTTAAAATAGCGCTCTTAATATTTCAATATGGTGTAGATATTGAATGAGTTTTAACCGAGTTTTTAACCGAGTTTTAACCGACAACCTCGTAGGTTCCCGGTTAAAACTCTTTTTTAAAAATATTTGACCAATGCTGTTTTTGAAATGACTGATTCCACTGCAAATCCATAACCAAGTTCTGTAGCTAAATTAAAATTCAGTGGTGAAGAATTTTAAAAAACACTAGCTGTTTCATGTTGTTAAATAAAACAAAATAGATATATGCAGATGTTTAAAAAATATACATATGTATCTAGAGCGTAAAAGCAATGCACTTATAATAAATTTGTAATAGGATCCATCACATTGGGTGACAATATTTGTATTTAATTCGTATACTTCTGATGGACTGTAATAATTTTCTATAACATATAAAGCTCGTGCATGACTCTCAATTCATTTATTTAATCTAATGGGGCTGATTTTTCCAATCCGGCCCATGAAAATATTAAACTATACAAAGGTAGCTGAATAGGTATCGCAGTACAACATTTATTTGGGGGCGGCAAGCACTTTTTTTCATTTTGTGTTCGGTTTATAAATGGTTTTTATTGTCTTTGTATTTATACTAAATAATATGTATCCTCGCGCTTCTTAAATGACTGACATATCGTTTGAGTTTAATTATAATTCAGACGTAGTCAGGATGATTCCCTTCATTATAAATTGCGATTACAAAAATATTAGCGAACATGGTATGAAACCTTATGTTATAAATGATCTTCCAACATGATTATGATGATGAATGAGGGATCGTCTAGCCAGTACGTGAACCGAAGATGTTCAAATTGCGGCGTCGAGTGAAATGAAGCGAATGCGTTGCTACGTGGAGCGATCGAATGGTTTGGCTGTTGAAGGTAAATTAGTTGCTTGGCTTGGCGACGTCTGCCCGTGAGTGACGTTGACGCTTTGATCAGGTTAACTCGTTGATATTGTAGAGATGTGGATGACGTTGAGTTATTGGCGAGCTTGATGCGTTGGTTGGGCTGCTGATTGTGACTCCTTCATTAGCTTCTCCTACGTCGTTCTTCTCATAGTTGTGTCAAAGACAGGGTTGGTAGGTGCGGAAGACAGTTGTAAATGAAAATGCGAGAAAAAGATGTAAAAAAAGTGAAAAGGAGATTAATCAAAAGATTTCACTGACGATGCGTCATGTAGTGATGCGTTTGATTAGCGTTTGCTAATAGATTTGACTTGATAATTGATTGATTCGAAAGTTCAGAGCAAACCATACTTAATACTGCGGATATGATCGCTGTCAAAAATCGGTCTGATTATTAAAAGGGAGTTATGTTAATAAAGAAATTAACATAACTCCCTCTAGTAAACATAAATTTTCTCCAGTGAATAAGGAAATTTGATTAAGCTATAAAAGTTTCGCTTGGATTATGTGAAAATATTATATAAGAGAAGACTGTCATCGAAATACATGGAACCTTATCTAAGAGACATCAGGCTCAAGAGTAGCAACAATCTTTGATGTAAATAGAGAAAGCCGTTACGCCATTGAAATTTTCAGATGGTAACCATAAAAATTGTCGCTCGGCTTGCAATCTGTTTCTCTAAAATTCGCAGATAAAGTTATACATACATAAGCAATTTTATTCTGGTCAGCGTATAAATGTGTGTATCAATGTTAAAAAAATATTTGCCACGAATCCTTAAAACAGATGTTTGAGTGACTGCCGTGTGAAGAAGAATGATAAGTTATTTAGATAATTTAGACGCTAATGTGTTTTTTGTTCAAAAAGCGGACCATAAGGATTATATATACATACAGGACCAGTTATAACGAAAAATTTTTCATCTATATACCGTTTATTGCATAATTCATTATTTGCTCGAAGATTTGCTGGTTAAACCCCGCATAATTTTTTTCGTTTACTTATATTTTATTGTTTATTACCTATTCATCATTAATTTATCTGTCTAGCTAAGTTCTATTGAATTACTGTCTCGTACCGATGTTCTCGCTTGAAATTAATTAATTGATTATTATTATATTATTTGTTTTTATTCATTTGTCAACTTTTCCTGTTTGAGGCTGTTCAGTCGCTAACAAATTAGAACCCGTAAAATATACGGGTTGTCTATATCTATAGAAAATTCTTGTTACATAGATTCGCTAAATTTTAGCGGGTGTTTATTTAGTATATGATAGAGGAAGCAGAAGATATGATGTAAAAATCTTAAAAGGTTTAAAGGAATTTTAAAAGGTTTTGGATGTTAGCTTTTGAGTGTGTTTGCCTCAGATGGCAGCACGTATTGCCTACTCCGGACTCCAATCGGAAAGCTTCTGTTAACTCTAGTGAACTTAGTAGTTTTTAACGTTTGTCTGTTAATTGATATTTTAATATTTAAACAAATGATTAGTTTATTATTAATCGCCGTCCACTTATTAATTACGGAAATGATGCAATGATTTTATGTCCAGGTTGTTTTCTATTACAATATATAATTTATATAAGTTGTATAGAAATTTGTAGCTAATTGGTGCTCTCTTTTATTTCAGAGCAACTAAATTAGACAACAATTTCATCATATATAACTTTCAATCATTTTCGCGGTTTCTCGACTTACCCGTTCTAATTTCTTAAAGTTTAAAATATAAATGATTCATGTGGTTCTTCATTAAACAACTTTTAATAATTAAAAAAATGTGATACATATTAAATAATATTTTGCATTAAATTAACAAATAAAATGCAGTTGCTTAAGTATATGGTATGGAGCGGTTGTAATGTAATTTTATTATTCTTTTAAACGTAATGACGTCAACTACGCAATTAACTTCATACTGGTCTCCCTAATGAATGGTAGAGCATCATTTTAGCAATTGTATTTTCCACATTTCTGTTACAAACGGATAAATTCCAACGAGTTAATCGTTTTATTTTAGGTTTTACTTCATGTTATTTACCATAATTAAACAAGAAAATTCAAGTTTATGTTTCAAAATTAAAAATAAAAACGATACAGAGCCCTTAATTTAATACAAAATAATGCAATTTATTTTATACAGAAAGAAACAAGGCTCTAAGTATTTATTTATTTTTATTATTGACGTTTACAAGAATTACCTCATTTATCACAATTTGCTCTTTTTTTAACGGTATTAACTACAAAAACGTTTAATATACTATTATCAAGCGTCATAAATTAAACTTCACTAGACACACATTTTACACTAGATATTGAAATAATTTGATTTAAAAATTATTCAGGTAGTATATACTCGTACGGAACACGACTAAAGTATTTGTGTACTACAGAATCAGCAATTGCTTTGATAGCTTCGGATAGACTACCACCAATTTCTTCAGACACATCTTTCCAATTTTCATTTAAGAATACATTCATTTCTTTACCTAAAACAAAAGTTACTAATAGAAAACGAAGTCTTCAGAACAAAACCATATTAATTTATAGAGTAAATTATGATATTAATATTCCTTATTACTTGTTCCTCGAAAAAATGTTTAGCCTGCCCGGGCCTCGAACCCGGACCTCTCGATTGCTCTTCCAATTGAGCTATGGGGCACTAATTCGAAGACACAAACCATTTTTAATATGTATTTGTTTTCCGTATCTATTTACATGGCAACTTATACATCAGGATTTATTTTGGCCACATGTTTGCTACTGTCGATCGATTCATACGTCATCGGGTAGATGGAGCCTCCTGGATGTTTTTGTTAATTTCTTTTCCGCTTTGCTGTCGGTCGCATGTTTAATTGAATATTTGATGTTTCGTGGTTAAACCTCCACGCTGGTATTACTTAATAGAGTAAATTCTGAAATAAATATTTCTTAATACTTGTGTCTCGAAAAAATGTTTACACCGTCAGGGACTCAAACCCGGATCTCTCAAGTGCTGGTCGATTACTCTTCCAATTGAGCTAACTAACGGGCACTTAGTCAAAGACAGAAATAAATTTAATATGTATTTGTTTTCCGTATCTATTACAATAGGCAATTTATACACTAGGATTTGTTTTGGCCACCTGTTTGCTACCATTGATCGGTTCGTTCGTCATCGGGTGGATGGAGCCCCCTGGATGTTTTATTAATTTCTCTGCCGCTGTGCTAGCAGTCGCATGTTTAATTGGATATTTGATGTTTCGTGGTTAAACTTTCACTCTGGCATTATTTAATAGAGTAACTTATGAAATTAATATTTCTTATTACTTATGTTTCGAATGAATGTTTACTCCCTCCGAGACTCGAACCCGGACCTCTCTATTGCTGGTCGATTGCTCTTCCAATTGAGCTAACGGACACTTATTCGAAGACACAAATAATTGTTAATATGTTTTTGTTTTCCGTATCTATTAAGGTAGCTAACGTATACATCCAGGATACCAACAGGTGGCCAAAACACGATCCTGGTGTATAAGTGGCCTATCTTAATAGATACGGAAAACAAAGGATTATCTAATTTATTACCAAAAATACTTACTAATAAAAAATAATAGGTCTCATGCCTATTTAATCAACACTGTCGCATTACTAAAATCGACACTGATTTATTTCGTATTTTCGTCTCAATTAATCATTATTTTATACATATCATTATTATTACATTAAAAATTCTGAGCAACATAGATTCAGTACCTAAACTATAAAAATTGGTCTCTGTACGAGCAGTCAGGCGTATAAACGTTTTTTCAGTTAGATAAATTCCAACCAAAACTCTCTCACACTTTTCACTTTCTTCTGATAAATTATATTTATTTAATGCGTTCCACCCACGGGTCTACACTTCTATCTTGCTAATTACCTTCGGCCGTATTTGAGGTCAATATAATCAAAGCTGCTGCTTGCACGTATATAATACAGCCCATACAGCGTGCATTCATCTATTATATATCGATTACCAATTAGATTGATTTGGTCACTTATGCGTTAACAGAGCGAAATGCGCTATCGATTACTGTTAAACCAATTGGCGATCTCGCCCTCTGCTCCCCAAAGTTGTCCTCGTTTTACGTAATCGCTTTACTGATCGCTTTAATTTTGTTCGCGGCAAGATTTATTTTCCCGGCGGTACATTAAAATATTTCTGTATTGCAAATACAAACTTAATTAAGATGCTTTTATAATGAATTCACCATATACTTTACTTCGTAACTAGGAGTTGTGGTACCACTTTACATGTTAAATAATATTTACCCTTCTTGCAACTCGTGTGTCTAGCCTACAACGTGCTTTAGATTAGTGGTCTCCAAACTGCTCATTCCAGAATTCGAATTTGCCTGGTGAGCTACTTATAAATATTCCATCTTTACAATTTATTGTCGTCATCCTAATATAATAGTATGAAACATTATATTACATATATTACTTTAAATAAATTTGGATATCGAACTTCGAATAAAAACATAAAATTCATACATTAATTAATTTGTTCATTTGGTTGTCAAATGAACAAATTAACTCTGTATATTTGGAAAACATTGTGTTGGTCACTTCATTTTGTCGTAATAGCGGTCATAATGGAGGAGCATCTATCTTCATAGCCAGAGTCTAGATTCCTGAGAAGACATCCGAGAAGACATCCTGATCTAGAAAAATACGCTGAATCTGGCTCAGCTGAAATCTGTGTTAGTGAACTCTCTTGGTGCGCATTATCTAACATTATTGTGGGGGCTTATTGTCCTCCTAGCATAGATATATTTAAAATTTGTACCACCTTAACAATAATTTTTGATATTATCATCTTTGAGGGTAAATCTATTATATTAGCACATAAACATACATTTTTTGTCATGTGATAATCGGAAATCAGTTTTCTTTGATTTTTTATTTTGTTTTGATCTTGTGCCTCGTTACAAGGATTCTACTAGAATAGCTTTAGTTGCACAATAAATAATGCCAAACCGAAGGATATATATGTTCGTAAATTTAGTCTTAAAAACATATTTCAATTTTGTGACTCATTGCTCACTGCCGATTGGGGTAATGTATTAAGTTGCAGTTGTCCTAACAATGCGATTGAAAATTACTATGATATCTTTCACAATCGTTTTTAATTTCGTTTTCCATTACAAAAGAGTAAGCATAAGGCTCAGAATAATACTCGATTACTTCAAAATTATTAACCTTAAAGGCTAGAGTCGTAGGTTTACATGAATTGAGTCTACACTAGCCCGAGTTAAACTGCTTTAATTATGTCAACTCCTATATTGATTTGCGGTGTAACTCCTTTTATCTGACTGAAATTACTCAGACAGAAATGTTGGAAATTGTAGGCGGCTTTAGCAACAGTTATGCTTCTGGTAAAGATCACCTTTCTAATCATTTGCTAAAACGCTGCATCGCATATATAATTACACCGATAACGCATATTTCTAATCTGTCGTTCGCCTCTGGGAGTTTTCCTGATTTACTGAAGATAAGTATAGTTGCTCCTCTACACAAAAAAGGAGATGTAAATGAGATTTGCAACAATCGACCTATTCGTATTATTTCCTCGCTCGCTAAATTATTAGAAACTGTACTTAATAATAGATTCACAAGTTTTTTTGATAAGCTTCACTTGTTCTTCAAGAATCAACATGGATTTCGCAAAGGCCGTTCTGTTGACTCTGCGTTGACTTTGTTCTCTAGTGATATTTTTAAGGCTTCGGATGAAGGGATAATTCCACTAGGATTGCTTATTGATTTATCGAAAGCCTATGACGCTGCTAATCATAAGCTACTACTAGAACGAAATTCTTCAGATATGGAATTCGAGATGTAACGGCGAAATGGGTCGACTCATATCTTGGTAATCGCTATCAGATCGTAGAGAATAATGACACGGGTGAGATAGTATCTTCAGATATGCTTTTGATAAAAGTGGGATACCTCAGGGATCTGTTCTCGGCCCTACGCTCTTCCTAATTTTTGCCAACGATTTTGAGGCATTTATTAAGTGCCAGTCACAGGACATCTTAGTTATGAGTTATGCCGATGACAACAACTTCCTTATTAAAGCCACTAATACTTATGGTCTTGAATCTAAGTTAAAGCTCATTTATAGTCTTACTTGCAAATGGGCTGCCTTAAATTGTTTACAGGTAAATGACAGCAAACATCTTTTGTCATATTCAAAACAGACAACTCGAATATTGACGATTGCCAATTTAAGTTACAGCTAAAAAGTGATGAATATGACAATGCGGCTGTTAATACTAGACTTCTAGGTATTTATTTTGAATATAAAATAAAGTTGTCTTCCCACATTAATTTCTTATGTTCGAATCTGGTCAGAATATATTTTTCTTTGAAAATTTGAGAGAATTACCGCAGTAAAGAGATTGTAGAATTAATGTACTTTGGCCAAAATTAATGTACTTTGGTGCATACTTTTTCTCATTACTTTGTTACGTATTTCGAAATAATTTCTTTTTTATATAGGGAGACAGTCGTAGTCATGATTATGACACACGCCACAGAAATCTATATCTTTTACCAAGGCAGAGGACAACATTATTCGAACACAGCATTTTGTAGGCGGGTTGTAATTATTATAATGGTTTACCTCTCTACCTAAAAAATTGTACCTCTTTTATTTAATAACTTTAAGAATAGCCTGAAACTATTTACAATCAAATGTGCGCCCTATGATATTAATGAGTTCACCAATTACTGTAGCAGGTTCTAGATTTTCGCTTACTGTTATTTGTAATGTCATTTACTTTTTATGTTTGGCTCATCCATTTGTTAGCATAATTTTGTATTGATTTCATTATGGTTCGATAAATGATAAGAATATGAATATTTATTAATAACAGAATATAATTTAATATCTTAAAATGTGTTTAAGTAAAGGTAAAAATAATTAATGAAAAGAATGGCATTTACTTGCCGCAACAATTTTTTCAAGTCTCGGTATGTACTTTGCTACCGTCATCCGAATTAATTATGAAGATGGTACATCTGTGAGTTTGTTCGTATATTTACTGTTAATCATCTTCATAGTCAAAAATGTTGATTCACATAAATAAGTAAAACTAAACAATTCCTTCATTTTGAGCGCAATTCGAACTAAAATTGAATAGCTCGCAGTTGAGACGAAAGGCCATACAGATTATACAGTTGAGGCAACGCTCTTAAGCGACAAATCACATTTAAATTCTATCAATTCCTTTCTGATAAAGGGCCACCTACTTTCCACGATACATCTAGGTAGTTTTTCAATGTCAAAATTTATAAAAGGATTCATCTGGAATCTGGACATGTAAACTACACATGATTCTCTCCTTTGTGGCTTTCTTATTTTATTTCTTTTTCTAGCTTCTCTTTCAAACAGAGGATATGCTTAACTTCTCCACGAGTTAAGTTTTGTTCCCAGAATGCAAGATTATTGGAAAATGTTTGCACGTTAGATATCATTTCCTCAAAATTATTATAAGTTGAATATTGCTTGAAGTTGAATATTGCTCCCTGAAGTTGAGTCCATTCAATTTTTCCGTAATACCTACAAGAAATCCAAAATCCCGCAGCCTCTCAAAATTTTAAAGCTCTGATAATACTTTATTACTTTCTTTGAAAAATTCGAGAACTATAGGTAGAAGAACACGTCCTTTACTCAACCACCGGATTTCTTTGTGGAACAGGAGGTCTCCATACTGGCAATTTAGCTCATCTGTCGAGTTCTGGAGACCATGAGCCCTCACCCAGTTAATGATTTTAACAATAAGTTTCATCACTTCGTTGAATTTTAGGTATTTTGTATACAGTGCCTGTTTGGTGAATAAATGCACTGATAAAATAAAACGGGTGGAAACATTTCAACCTTCTGGAAAAAGGAAATGCAGCCATTGTTAGCACCACTAAAAGCTAGAGCACCATCGGTAGTGTTACTTATAAAATAGGTATATTCTCAAACGGAATCATTGTTTTGGTCACAGAGTATATATCTTCACCCCTAGTGTGGTCTTTTAGTGGAATAACTTTTAAAAGCTCCTCTGTCACAGTAAGATCGGTGAAGATCATTCTTACAAATATGGCTAACTGAAATGTGTCAATGACATGGTAGATTCATCAAGCTGGAGAGATATATAGTAGCACTTTTGCAAGTCATGTTTCAATTGAAAAAAAAAACATCACTGGATATAACTTCAACACGTCTTATTATTGTTTTGGCAGAAAGCGGATTGATTTATTTATCTATGCTCGGGGAGACACGATAAGACACCATAGTGGCGGCCTTATTTTTTTCCGTAAGCTTTGTAAAAAAAGACCGTTAACAACTAGCTGACTTTTCAATTATTTCACCTTCTCTTTCATTTCAGCCGTGTTTAAAGTATAATCTTTTTCATTTATAACTGAATGATTTGTTTTGTAATGTCGTTGCACGTTGCAATATTTCCTTACAGCTACACTCGCATTGCACAGTAAACACACATTTTTCTTTAATCTCAACGAAGATATAATCATGTTCCCATTCATTGCGATAATGATAAGGTTTAACTCCTTATTGTTACTTACTTTTTTTGTTGACGGGATGAAACATACAAAATGAATAATAACTTTGTAGACTTCAAGCTTTGACAGGTCGCGTAAAACTGTTGGCAAAAATAGCGTACACAACTGAAGTTATGTCTAGCCGCCAAATAAAATGAGGAGCTCGTGTACGATCATGATGCATTATTGAAAGAAATTTTTCGATATTATTGATGTGTCATATTTCGTATTAGAAGAAAACTTATTTAAAAATTCATAAATTAATATTGCATTCCGTAATAAATTGAATGTAAAAATATTATTTGTTTTTAAATAAGAATAAAACTCAGAATGAAAATAAAGATAGTGTTTATAAATTAGAATGTAATTGAGGTGCAAACTATGTTGATCAAACATGGAAACCTTTCGAAACAAAGTTTAATAAACATTTGTGAAACATTAGACTTGGTACAGATGATTCTAGTTTCGCTATGCAAATTAATAATTTAGATCATAGCTTTAATGGAAATAAGTTGTAATAGTTGGCCGATACTACCCGAGCGCCCAAGCCGCCCGGAGCTGTTCCTAAGTAGCTCTGAAACAGTACCTGTTTCATTATTTCGGTATTTTAGAACAGTTATAGGGTTCTGGGGAACCGCTGAATTTAAAATTTGTTGTGTGTAATAGCGTCCGACGCCTGCACACTGATGTCTTGGGGCTTCACGTGGGGGCTCTGCCCTGCACCTGGACTTGCGGCGGAGGTCTCTCATCTGCACCACGACCTGCGTGGGAGATCTTGCCCTGCTCCGAGACCTGTGTGTGTCTCTGCCCTGCACTGGCACCTGTGGTGAGGGTCTCAGCTCTGCACCGGGGTCACCATGGGTACTGTGCCCTGCACCTGGGTCTGCGTGGGGGGCTCTGCCAATCAGCCGCTCTGCGGTAGTGGCGCCTGTCGTTTCAATTTGAGGTTATGTTACTAGATATTTTGTAACTGGTATTTTTACCGGTAAAATAGGTCCCTGTCTACTGTTTATTGATTCGCTCCAAGCTTTCAATACTGAATGACACATTTCCAGTGTCTATCTCTTTCCTCTTTCTTCCGTTGGGGAAAACTCGTACATTTAGGTCGCTAAAGGTAAGAATAAACTAAGAATTATTTTTAATTTTGAGGGCTAACGTATTTGAAAGCACCATATATACTTGCATTGTTTTAATTTTTTTGAAACTAAATCATATTTTGTTAATTTACAGCTAACTATTTTTTTATCACTAGATAGCATATTAATTTTTATCTAAATATAAATTGATCTCTATGTGCAATAAAACCAGATGTTTCTTTACCACACATATATCCTGAATACAACTTCTCATCCGATTTTAGTCAAATAAAGATCTATGTATTATTCATAGGCATATAAATTAAACTAACGATTTAAATAAATTAGATTTATTTTACATAATATAATAGATTTCAATAAATGTTTACAATGTTTAATATACGTAATACACTTAGGCCAATAAGTTTAAATAAAAAGATTTAAATAAAGCTAAAAAAAATAGATATAAGATATAAGAAGAAACAAATAATTAGTGAGCAGTATGAATACAATAATTTAAAAAAATTACAATATAAATCAAATGAAAGGTTAAATTTTAATGAACTTGGCTCTAGAACTGAAACAAAAATTTTGCAGATGGTGTATAACATCTTTAGGGTTAACCCTCGAAACGATTTGCATTGGGCGAAATAATAATGTAAAAGATATATGCAGATTATATTTATGGTGTATACATTTATTACATATATTAGACGGATATCGAAGATCCAAGGCTGCTAAACAGGTAAGTTTGGATATCAAGTTACGCTGAGATCCAAATCCCCAAGTATGTGCGTCTTTAATATCTAGGTGTAAAGATGGTAATGCCTTCTCTAGGCTATATATGTCATATGCAATAAACGCACCCCATTCCCAAGATAAGTCGTAACGCAACCGATTATCATAAAAATTGTAAAACCTCTCTATTCAGTCTCTTCTTTCTAATTGTAGTTCCTGCAATAGGGATGGTGGTAACTCGAAGATATTAAAATCACTACAAATATCAACAATCATGGTCAGAGCTAAGCTCCGCACCGAATGTGGTGTCAACTATTGTGGTGTCACGAATATGGTGTTATCAAAAACCTTTTTTTGTGCAGCCAAATAAATGATTAAAACATGTAACAGATACCGAAAGCCATTGTGAATCAGGTATTGTTCGAACTGCTGATGTCAAGTATTGAAAATTGGTGTTTGGTAGCGATAATGAGAAATATTGCCTGGAGGTGTACGTTATTTCCGATCCGCTAGTAGCTAGTCCCCTTCTGTCGTATCCCTACCATCTAACCCGAGATGATATGTGTATCTGAAGCAATGAATACACAAACCTGAAATCTATCATTCCTCTTTATAATCAGAAGTGATAAAAAATATGATGATAATGGAAAAAGGACTGCTTAACTCCAATTTTTTTAACCACCAACAAAATATGTAGAAACAGGTACTAGGCGTTGTGTAGCAAAAGTAACCCCTTTTAACTGTAGATGAGAAGTTTCATTGAAAACGTTATCAATGAACCTGTTACTAGTCGTATTACATGTAAGAATGACTTTACTAACAAATAATAGGTTCGATGATCTCATCCATTTATATAGAAAGGTTCCAAATCACAATTTAACCCCACTCTTTAGTTATGAGTAATGTTGCTGAGTAAACGTAAAAGAAACAATGAAACTTTAGATGCTATTGCCAAAAGACGTCAAGTCGTTCGCGGAATCTAATGTGCAGGCAGGAAATAGGACATTAACACGCCTGACTAAAATGAAAAAAGACAATGGAGCCTATTCATTACGATATAAATAAAAACAATAGAATCTATTGTACAAATCTTTTTTAATACGATATGTGGTAATAATGATGAATAGATAATATGTTAATTACCCTTCAATTGTAAATAAATTGGAAAGGGGTTAAAAGCGGAGACAGAACTTATTAAAACTTTATCACTTCAACAACCATTTGTTTAATAAATTCTATAGTGGAAAAACAATTAATTTTATAAATAATCGTTTGAGAACAATTAGCCGGTTGTGTTTCTTCTGAAACAAATTGCGTGTCCAATTAAATAAATTATTTACATTTGTAAATTGTTAGAAGTAGATCTTTATATTAAAAGGTGAGTGATTGTTTGTTAGTATGAAACCTAATATGTCACTCCAATTTTCGCTTCAAATTTTGTTTATACAATAAATATTTGTTAATTATTTATTGTTAATGCTGTGAGATAATTAAATTTTACGATCCACGGTCGTCTATATTTTCTTTACATCTTACGTGTTTATATCTTTTAAATGTGTGTAGCAAATGAATATATGTAGTTTAATTATGAATTTTTCCCAAATATGAATTATCATCAAAATGAATTATTAAATATGAATTATCATCATAATGAAAAGATATATTTACATATTTTCCTAAGATCTAATGTACTAACACGTTATTGCGAATCGAAAGAACGTGGTAATCATCCTGCAAAGTATATGAATGTCATTAAACCATTATTGGAAAAACTTCAATCGGTAGATGCCTAATACAATAATGCTTCTCTAAGCGAGGGAACTTTAGCGCTAAAGCGAATGACTGTCAATGCCATAATACAGGTCCATCTGAAAACAATGCAACCAACTGCAGCCAACACCGAACACATTAAAAACATCACCTCGGATGATTCCCGGTACATTTCTGCAAACGCGAATGAAGAACAAATGTTAGACTCAATAGATGATAAGAAAATTGTAACACCCTCAATCTATTTGAGGCATTCATATTCTAAGTGAAGTTCGGCTGAAACATGATTCTTAGATATAAATTGAAATATTTCGGCACATAGTTTCAAAAGCGTTCATTACTATAATTACTGCTACCCGCGAAACATATAGATTTCCTATAAAACACAGCTTAAATAAGCATAACCAGTCATTTCATATTCAGTACACTACGTGAGAATAGGTTTTCTTAGAAAAAACAACTCGGTAAAACAATTTTATTTTTACAAAAACTTTATTCAGAAAATTTGTTTCGAAATTGTACTAATAGTGTATGCGTTAGAGCCGGAATGTATGGAACCTCATCAAATTCAGTTTATTCCAAAAGTTTTAATAAGAACACGATTCACGTAGAAACAACTTGTAATATTTTGGGATTTATTACCGAAATCCGTAACTCAAGATCTAAAATTTATTGTTAATTTAAAATATTATGACCATCATAATATTTGTCGCAGCCACGTCGACAGTTTACCGGGTCCGAAAAGTCATTACTTAGAATGTAGGAATTTAGGTTGGACTTCATTTAAACCGAAACTATACATTTGAAAAGAAAATGTAAACATTTATTATATATTGCAAATATTATGAGCAAATAAATAAATTTTATTTTATATCATTGTTTTATTTTTTGCATTCTATAGTAGTAATACCTGACGCAAAAAATAAAGAGCTTGTATATAGTTGCATAATTTAAATCAAAATATTTACAAGTAGATAAATATTTGGTTGATCCCTATATATTTGCACATTATTTCATTTCATTGGTTTTATTTTTTAATTAAACTCAGTATATACTTTTTTATTTGACCATATAAATAGAAATTCCATTTGTATAAAAAAGAATTATGTTGGAGAAAACATTGATTTGAATAAAAAATTTAGATGATAAATTCATATTCAGGAAGAATTCATAATTAAACAATCAATTACATATATTCATTTTCTACACACATTTAAAAGATGTAAACACGTAAGTTGTAAACAAAATATCGACAACCGTGGATCGTAAAATTTAATTATCTTAAAGCGTGCCTACAAATATTTATTGTAAAAACAAAAGTTGAAGCGAAAATTTGAAAGACATATAATAGATCAGTTTTTTTAAGTTCTCCACTTTTAACCCCTCTCCAATTTATTTAGAATTAAAAGGGAATTATCATATTAGCTATTCATCATACTGCCACATATCATATTACACTTTTTTGACACATTTCCTGTGATAAGAATTTTTGGAATAAAGCTTTAACAAAGAACTTTTGTTTTCAGAGTTTAGTCAACACGTCTCAATTTTTTGCATTTATGAACAGATTGAAAAAAAAATTGTACAAGAGAATCTATTGTTTTTTAATTATATCGTAATGAATAAGATCCATGGTTTTTTTTTCACTTTAGTCAGACGCGTTAATGTCCTATTTCCTGCCCGCAGACCATGTTTCTGCGAACACTGATTTGGCGTCTTTCGACAATAACATCTAAAGTTTCATTGTTTATTTAACGTTTACTCAACAACATTACTCATAGCTAAAGAGCGGAGTTAAATTGTGATTTGGATGGAACGTTTCTATATAAATGGATGAGATCATCTAACCCATTATTTGTTAGTAAAGTCCTTGTTACGAGTAATACGACTAGTTACACTTTCATTGTTAACGTTTTCAAAGAAACTTCTCATCTACAGGATAAAAGTAGTTACTTTTGATACACATCGCTTAGAACCTATTTTAACATATTTGGTTGATAGTTCACAAAAAATTGAAGTTATACATTCCGACTTTAGTGTCATCTAATTTTCGTAAAATACAAGGTCAGTTATTATATTTCGTTTTTCCATTATCATATTTTTTTGATTACTTCTGATTATAAAGAGGAATTATAGATTTAATGTTTGTGTATTCATTGTTTTAGATAGACATATCATCTCGGCTAGGTGGTCATCTAGGGTTACGACAGACGGGGACTAGCTACTAGCGGATCGGAAACAACGTACACCTCCAGGAAAATTTTCTGATTTTCGCTACCAACCACCAATTTGCACTACTTAACATCAGCAGTTCGAACAATAACTCATTCACACTGGCTTTATGTATCTGATACATTTTTTAATCACTTATTTGACTGCACAAAAAAATGTTTTTGATAACATCATGGTCACACCACATTCCTTGCGGAGCTTAGCTCTGACCATTATAGTTGATATTTGTAGTGATTTTAATATCTTCGAGTTACCACCATCCTTATTTGAGGAACTACAATTTGAAAGAAAAACAGAATAGAGAGGTTTTACAATTTTTATTATAATCACTTGCGTCACGACTTATCTTGGGAATGCGGACCGTTTATTGCATATGACATAAACGGTCCCCATTCCCCCATTATTGCATATGACACATGTAGTCTAGAGAAGGCATTACCATATTTACACCTAGATATTAAAGACGTACATAGTTGGGGGTTAGAAATGTTATTGCATACCCCTTTGACGTAGTGTCCTCCGGGAGTTGGATATCAGCGTAACTTGATACCCAAACTTACCTGTTTAGCTGCCCTGCATCCTCTATATCTGCCTGATACATGTAATAATTGTATACAGCATAACTGTGATCTGCATATGTCTTTTACATCACAATTTCGCCCAATGCAAATCATTTCGAGGGTTATGCTTAAAGATGTTGTACACGATTTGAAAATTTTTTGTTTCAGTCGTAGAGCACCGCTCACTAAAATTGAACCTCTCATTTGATATATATTGTAATACTTTTTTTTATTATTGTATTCTTACTGGTCATTGGTTCTTTGTTTAGATCTATTTCTTTAGATATATTTAGATCTATTTGTTTAAACTTATTGGTTTAAATGTATTACGCAATACATAGATCTTTATTTGACTAAAACCGGATGAGAAGTTGTATTGAGGATATTTGTGTGGTAAAAACATCTGGTTTTATTGCAAATAGAGATTAATTTATATTTAGTTAAAAATTAATACGCTATCTAGTGATAAAGGAAATACTTAGCTTTAAATTGAAAAAAATCATGTAAAACGCAATACCTGTTCAAAATACCCAAAAACTACGAACGGGTACCATTTTAGAGCGACTCAGGAACAGTTCCAGGTGTCTGGGTAGAATCGGCCATCTCTTACTACTAAAATATTTTTTTGAAAATTTTGCATTTTTACAATATAGGTAAATATTGCTGAATCATCAGAAATTTTAGCATCATCAAAGACAAACTCATAGCCCAATTTAAGTAAAAAAACTAATGTAAATGTAAAATTATAGTTTGATCAACAAAGCTTCCTTTAATCATTTATGAATATACTTTTTGAACAATAATAATAAAAAAATATATATACATATATATACATATATATATATATATATATATATATATATATACTTTGTAATTTAGTATTTCTAATAGTACATTTACGCTAAGACAATTATAGCGTTGTTCACT
>WYDF02279898.1:0-17211 GCA_009867245.2 Adranes taylori | reverse complement strand
AGCAATTAAGTTGTTGGTTTAACACGACAATGGAGAATGATCCCATCATCCATCTCGAATTTTCCCACGATTAAATCGACGATTATGGTAAGCTGATATCTTGCAGATAAGATATATGCTACAGCATTCGCTTTACAGCCAAGGGAACCTGCAACACTTTGGCCATAGCATGGTCAACTGATGAGGGAGTTTGGTTTAGTGGGGTGAGCATAAATTGAATGTATATGAATCCTAAATAAACATATATGCGCAATGAAACTAGAGGACCGAATAACGCAACATGATGGCCCCTGACCAGACAGAAGATGATGCCAATACAGAAAGAATATTCTTCACTTTTCAAGGAATTTAAAAGAAGATATTCTAAATGCTTTTATATTGCCACAAAAAAGGAAATAATAAACGAAACACGCGTTCAATTTTAAAGTATTACTTCCGCACTCGCACTCGCGTTTTTCATCACATAACTCCCACTTCATGACGATTTTTGAGATATTTCTCCTTTGTTAACGCTTTTGTAAAAAGTTTTGCCAGTTAATGATCACTGGAAACATGCTGCATATCAATTTGCCCTTTATTACATGCTTCACGTGTAAAATAACATTTAACATCTATGTGTTTCATACATATATGAAACACTCCATCCTTAATTTGATTTTCTGCTGCTGAATTGTCACACCGCAAAACAGTTGCATTATTTTGAGGAACTGTAATTGTATCTAGTAATCCACGACACTATATCACTTCTTTTGTTGCATCGTGTGCCGTTTTGTATTCGGCTCCTGTAATAGATGTTGAAACAATAGTTTGTTTTCGACTTGACTATATCACTGGTCCTTTGTTTAGAATTAGGACAACGCCACTAATAGATTTTCTTGTACCTGCACATTCTGCTGAGGGCAGTACTCTGTGGGAAATTAATGAACAATGTTGTTTCGACGTGTAACATTTTTCATTTCCTTTGATTTAAATTCTACCGCATGGTCAGATCGAATGCATCGAATTTTATGACCCGATGATTCTAGTAAAACTATTACTTCTTGTAATTTTCCTATAATTTCGAGTTTCATTGCAAATACTATGACAATGACCGTATAGTTATCAACAAAGATTTCCATTACTTTTGATCCATCCACTGTAGACATTGGCCCACATATATCAAAATGAATAAATTCCCCATGTGTTTTTTCTCCATTTGATTTGTTGACTCGGTGAATGACTTACGTGCCATTTTGCCAAAAATGCATCATTCACAAAAGTTATTGCTTGTATTGATTGTTGAACCATCCAGAAGTTGTATGCCATTCATAGAATCCCCATTTACAATTTTGGGCAATGTAGCTATATTTTCTTCCAAGGATTTATAAGCACACATATTCACCCGATAAAGACCTGTATCAGATCGATAACCAGTTCCAATCAAATCACCATTTTTAAATAATTCCGTATAATTTTTGTAGAATGTTGCACACGCCTCACGATTGGTAGCTGAACCGATTTCTATTTTTTTGCCTCAGGCTTGCACCCAATATGCGTCAGCTAGAGCATATCCCTTTGACTTGCCATTTATTGTAAAGTTTGCAGTAATATTACCTTTACCGCGTATATAAAGTACTTCTTCATTACCAACTTTAATAGGAAATGAATTGTCATTAATTAGTTCATAATTCGTAAAAACAACCTTTTTGGTGACATATGGGCAGAAGCACCACTATCAGCATACTATACAACAGACATTTCAGTAGAATGGCTCATTTTTGCAACAAACGAGTCAGCTGTTATCATTGTAGTGACTTGTACATTTTTCATTGAGTTGCGATATTTTAGACAATTACGTTTGGTGTGACCAATACCATTACAAAAGAAACACTCACACGTGAACTTATTTTTGTGAGTGTTAACAGAATTCTTAGCATTTTTGTGTTTGTGTACTAATGCTGCTGGTGAATTGTCTGATACAGATAAAGAACCCATTAATTTTGCAAACATCTTTTCTTTGAGTAGTCGAGGTAACAGATTTGCCATTGTCTGTTCTTTCTTTTCTAATGAATCCCAAGCCGACATGATATGACAAAATAAAGATAGTAAACTCTGAAGTGTTTTTGTAATGAGAGCAATCTCACCTTGTTTGTGTCCTAGATCTTCCAGCTTTCTAGCTATTTCTTCAATTTTTGATATATCATCAGTGCTTTCTATCATTTTGTATTCGTAAAATTGTTGTAGTAACAGATGTACAGTTGTTGAACGTTGCCACATTTCGTATAATGTTTTGAGAATGATTACCTTCCGAAATTGGTCTGCTTCTAATGCAAGACAAATATACATTCTCGCTTTACAATCCAACTTGTCTCATTCAATTTGTCCAGTAGCATTTTGTGGTCTTGGAGTTGTCCCGTCTACCACATCTGAAAGATTGTTTACTGCTAGGTGTGATTCCATTTGAAATAGTCATACCGCGAAGTCTGCACTATCAAATTTTGGTATGGTTATATTGTCAGACATTTTCTGTTCCCTTACGACTCAACACGTTATCCCGGATAGCCTGTATAAACGCTATTAGTTAGCAAGACGACTGACGGATAATTGCCTATCTGCTACACGTAAGCAACTAAAGTAAAGCTAGCAAAATTAGTAAGTAACTGTCCACTTCCAATTTATTTACCGTTTGCTATTATGCTCTGGACCGATAACCTATTGCAGAGATTAAATAAATGAAATATATATTTGATCACAACATATTTATTAATATTTAAATACAACTGATTTGTTATAGCTAAATAAAATGAGTTGAAATAAATTGAATGTATACGAATCGTAAATAAACATGCATGCGCGGTGAATGACGCAACATGATCGAAGCTGACCAGACAGAACATGATTGTTTTTGAATATTGTTTTTGATATTGTTTCGTTTATCTTCAATCTTTATTATCTCCTTTTTTGTGACCATGTGAAAGCATTTAAATTTTGTTCTTTTAAATTCCTTAAAGAATATTTAAAAGAACATATTTTAAATGCTTTCACATGGTCACAAAAAAGAAGATAATAAAGATTAAAGATAAACGCGGTCAATTTTAAATTAGTACTTCAACAAATTCATACGACATTAACAATAATTTTAAAGAAGTGTTTACTCAGATTAAGAAAATTAGTACATTACATAACGAAACATTCACAAAATCCGATAATTGCTTAGATGATTACAGTAAACGGTAATAGCTTAGATGACTACATAGAAATGGGAAAGGATCTCGTTTCTGGTGATCAATTTGACATTTTCATTAGGGATCAAAATAAACCAATACAATCTGAATTAAAAAGTTTAATTAAGAGTGCTCCTGACAACTTCAAAAATATAAAATCTAGTCACTGACGTCTATGTATTCCGTCTAGAATCATGCGAATCAGTGCCAGTACATGCGAGAAGGGTAGAACCTTTATTTTGGTTACGAATTAATTTTTAGGTAACAATTCTGATCAATCATATCATTACAAATTGCACGCCTTAAGTTTTAATGTTCATTTTTAGTTATTTGTTTAATTGGATTCACGTTCAATGGTTCAACTGGAACATAGTTTTACAAGTTTTACAAGAAACCTTTAAAAAAACCCTCCTTCTTACTTCATTAAATGTTAAAACCATTTGGTAAAAGTTTCGATTTAAGGTGCGTATGTGAGGTTTTATGTTGATCTTAGGTTTTGTTCTTTATCTTGACGCAACATATTGTTTAAATCTTTGATTAAAATGAACTTTCTGTTAAGGTATTATGTATTGATTCCTCTGTATTAAATTTTTTAGTCTAATGATGAGACAATTGTTGATCTCGAAACACGTCACAACATGTTAGGTGGTTATTGGCAATAAACCTTTTGTTTTGTAGAAGGAGCACTGTTGTTCAATTTAATTCAATTAGTACAAAGTACTTTGAAGCTTTATTTAATAGAACTTGTTTTCCTAGAATGGAATGCAGCTATTTCCTGCTGAACAACTAGCTTCAGATTCTAAGAATGAATACGTTTTTCTCAAGTGTAATACAACAATATGTAAGGACGTCCTTGCATCCAGATTTGATTTAATTCAATTCTTTAAATTTTCGTACTATTTTGCTCCAATATTAAACTATTATATTACATAATAATAGTTTAATATTGGAGACATAGTTTTGAAACAAAATAATTAAAAGTGGCTTATTAAAAAATTAGTAAAAATAATATTTTTATAATTTCATTTTTATTGATTTGCTTAGCACGCAATTTTTACGCTTTTACACCATTTGTTTGTGTTCGTTGTTTTGCAGCATTCATTATCATTTTTTTCATCTACCGTACCGAATATACCCCAAGTTATTCGTGCACAACAACAAACATTCAATCATTATCAACAGCAAGCGCCACAACTACAAACCTTAAATCCATTTCTAGCTCATCCTATGCCATCTACCTATCAATTCAGCGGCAATAAATATCCAAATCATGCCCCTATTAAACGCCATCAATCATTCAGTGGATTCCAAACGCATCCAGTTGTCCATCGACAGCACGCATTCATTTATAATCCGTTTTCTGTATCTCAACGGCCCTTAGTGATGAATCCCTTTATTGGTGTCTCATATCCGAATTTATATCAACCATTCGGTGTACTTCCAGGTCCACAATACTTTCAATCAGCAAGTGGTATAAAAACTAATCCACAATTTAATCCTTTCAGTTACAAACGGAATCAGTTTGTTACAAGCGCAACCAATCCGTTTAATAATCCCCAACAAAATTGCATAGAACCAAGAAAAGATATACGACGAACAGCATCAGGAATAAATTTATATACTGATCAGAAAATGGAAACAACTAGAACTGATGATCCCAGAAAATTTAATTCGTTAGAGATTAAGAAGCATAAATGCTATTCACCAACATTCTATTCAATGCGTTGCAAGAAGCATGCAAAGAAAATTCCAGTTATTTATGCTGTACCAAAGAAAAGTCTCCAAGATAAAAGTCCAGCTTTAGGTGATGATAAAAACTTTCAAAATTTAACTGATAGTATACAAATTTTGGAACAAACCACAGAGAAGCGAAATGAAACTAAATCCATAGTTGATATACCCCAACCAAAACCAAGATGTTATAAACATCGCAATGTTGAATTAGTTGAGACTGACACAAGGAATTCAATCGTTACTTCAAATAATACTTCAGTTATTGAAGCAATTGTTCATAAACCTGATCTATTAACAAATACCAAAGATAGTATGAAAGTTCCTAAAATTAAAGAAAGTGTAACGAAGATTTGTTTAGAACCAAATGTGATGAAAAATTTGCCTACAGTGAAAGTCAGTCCAAATTTTATCAAACCTAAAGTTGCGAGTCCAAAAGGTGCATTATATATGCAGCTACAAGCTAAGATGAAATCACCTACTAATCAAAGAAGTCGAATCACCATGAATAGCTCAGACGAAAATAATGTATTTAAATTTTCTGCCGGACCAAAGAAATCAATTCCTATTGGAAACGAAAATGAAGATAGTATAATTTCCAATCAAAGAAATTTTAATTTTTCATTAAATAATAAATCAACTCTCATAGACTCCGATAAATCTTTATCCAAATTAACTGATCAACCTCAATCCATTGCTCCTAAACTTTTAAAAGTGTCTAATTTAAATACTAACACATCACAAGATAATATTACTGATTCAACTCGAATACTTTCGTCTATAAAAATTGAACTTCTTCCGGAAAGTACAACACTGAATTCATGTACTCTTGTCCAAAAAGCTCTTAGTCAAACTTCATTAAATCGAAGTACATCCTCACTTCATAAGCTCGATGATAGTTTTGATACCCCTTTGAAGATTCCGAAATGTTCATCGGATAATGGTAGTAACGAAAATGATGTGCATGTGCCTGAGATGCGACTGATTGATACAGATAGCAAATGGAGCACTTTAAATCAGTATAAACAGGTAAGTTAGTCGATAGAAAGCGCTTTTTTGGAATATATTTTAATTGTTTTCTTTTGCTAGATATACATTATTATTCCATACGATTGACAATTTTTTTTATTTACGATAGTTGTGTTATTCATTTCTTGTAAATGGCCATTACATTGGCCAAGACAAATTTGGTAATTGCTGATCTGAATAAGGTATAGTCACACCCCACTTAATGGAGTAGTGACTCAAAAGTAGAAAAGAGAAAAATATTTAAATTTAAGACTATATTAAAATTAAGTTGAATGTTTTTTACAATTAGGCTTGTAGGTATAATTAAATATATAAATTAAAAGACCTTACATTTTCATATCATTTCACTGAATCTAATAATTATTATTTTTAAGAAGAATAATTTCTAACTCGAACTGTTCTACATTACTTTAAACTTTAAATTAAGAGCGCTAGAGTTAAAAACTGCTGCTTATATCGTTCTCTCAGTAATGTTTTTTTTAACTATGATTCCATTAGCAAACCTTGGCCTCTGTCCTTAACATTGACTCAACCTTTCCAATGGAATGCATGCAGTTTCCGTTTCAACTAACTAATATATTTTTCCTATATAATTCGAGACTTTAATGAATTTGAGGTTATCAGCAGAATTTATATTTTAATTCTTTTTATAATTTAATAATAATTACGGTTTCCAACAATTAGCTTGCACCTTATATTTTTGCTACGCTGTGAATACGGGCCAAAGTTCTTAAACCATAGAATTCCTCACGTATTTCCTGATTATTGCCGTTTCTTTGCCCTCTAATATTCGGACTAGATAGTGTTTCGCAATTCTTATCAGTATTCCCTTAAGCTTAAAATACAACACCAAAATATTCGTTGAGCGTTGTGTTAACAATACTTTCACCATTAAAGTTACAATTACTTCCAGCACATCATCTTTGCTCAGGCATCTACCACTATCTCATTCATGGCACTTTTCAATATTTCATACAGTATTCTGCTTTCTCGGCCTGTAATCTCTACAGAAATTTAATTAGTCTAAGACAAATCATGAATTGTTTCTTTCTTGAATGCGATTTATTATAAGATGTAAGCGTTTATTTGCTACATGAATTGCAATATTTGCAATCGTGAACTGAACTAGCCTCTCCAATTGTTATTGCAGTCCCGTTTCTCTTATTCCTGGTCCAGGACAACTGTTTTCTGCCTATGCCACGTCTACCTTCTATTTAACCCTTGACGATTAGTTGTAGAAGTTGGTATTTTAGGCCACGCACTACATGCCCAAAATATGCAGTTTTCCGTCGTGTGTTGGCGATTAGTAGTTTTCTATTCTTCTTCAGCCTTCAAAGATCTTCTATAAATCTACATTTCAAAACTCTCCAATTTGTTCATTTCAGCTTCTTTTAGAGTCCAGGCTTCAGCACCATAAAGAAGGACAGACCAGATTCAGCATTCTACTAAACGTATTTGTAGCTGCCGATTAATTTTTCGATTGCTTGAACTTCTGAAACTGGCTTCTAGCTATTTCAATACAGCATTTGATTTCATGATTGGAGCTCCATCCAGTCAGAGATATTTGAAATTTAAATCTGTACACCTTTCAAGCTGAGACTCTTTCAATCTGTACACCTTCAACTGTTATGTTATATTTTTCCTGCTTACAATCATGAATTTCGTTTTCGAATTGTTGTTTGCTAACTTCGATTGTTCATTCTGTTTACCAGATCGTGTAGGTCTTCTATTCTACTTGCAATCATGGTCGTAAAATCAGAGTGAAAATCAATAGTTTGATCCCTTTTTCTACTGAGACTAATATTTTAGAAAAAAATCTCCTACTATGTTTGGCACTGTACCATATCCGATGTTCACATCGTGTGGTTTTGTGAGTTTAATGATGTTTTTCAATTCATCATAAAAAGCTTCTATTTCCCCGTCATCCTTTTCTACTGTAGGGACTGGATTATATTCAAGTTGACTAGTTTGGCATTAAGTTTGAGAAGCAAAACTCAGTCTGAAAATGTTACGAACTCATTCACACATTGATTTCCATGTTGTCTTATTATTTTGGGAATGATAGCATCGACATCTTTTCATTAGTTTGGTACTCCCCAGCGTTGGTCCACCATGTCTCACTAATTCCCAGAACGTCTATTTTCTGTTGTTGCAGCTCCTGGATGGAATTCACTATCTTTCCAGATTGGAATAAGCTTCGTACATTCCATAGTTAATTGGTTGGTTTTACCTCTGCGGATTCTTAGCCGGAAACTGAGGGCCATTATTGATTTTGTTGTTCCATGTGATTTTTCTTCAAATCATATATTCATTTGTACAAAGTACTTCATTTGTTTCCCGATGTCTTATGAAGGGGTTAGAGTTTTCCATCTCGTTTCAGTAGCTCTTGACATAGAGAACATACGCTGTTTGTAGCAGCCAAATTTTGCCCGCGGATACTATTTTATTTCACAACTGCCCTGCATATCAGCTGACCATTCTCCTATCCACAAAACTAAATGTGTCTTAGCTCAATATATACTCAACAATATGTCAAACAGTATTAACAGATTGCATTTCACACACGCAATGACACACGCATTCTAGTTAGCAAACATACGCAAATAAAATTGCATTGTTGAGATCTGGAATAGATCCCGCATGGCCATTTAGGACTGAAGACAAGTACAGACACGGCTCAATTATATGATCAAATAAATTGACCGGACACACATTTTCATTTATATGTTAACATAATATCTAATAAAAATTTATCATTTTAATGTAACTTTTTCCAGAATGCTTTTTATACACTAACTGCTCCTGGTCATGTAAAGCAACTAACTCCATCATCTAATATGCATCATCAAACTCATCAGCAATCGCAACATGATTATCAACATCAATATGCAACATTACCGCATCATTACGTCCAAAAGACCACTGCCAATACTGGTAAACATTCATCCAAAACACTAATGCCTCGTTCATTGTTCCATGAACATCAGATTGAGCAAGAACACCCACAACCAGTTACTAAGTCCAAATCATTCTCGACGACTAAATCGAAACATAAGAAACAGTTCCAAATACCGTTGCAAAAATGTCACAGTTTCAAATTTCAAACACCTGATAGTTATTTTCAACCGATCAAAAACATTCACGAGGAAGAATTGATGCGTAATGGCTACGCATCGGATTTAGGTCCAAATTATCCAGAAAGCGGAACGCGTCGCAGACATAATAAATCAAACAAAAATCAGCAAATGACACGCGAACACCAATCGCAGCGTAAACCCAATGGTGTTGTATATGCTGATTTAGATATGCCATCATCAGGTAGTAGCAGTTTAAATAGTAGTCGAACAAAAAGTCCTAAAAACAACAGCAACTCTGGTTCTAATAATGGTGGTGGTAATAGTAGCGCCACCAGTAAACAGCAGCAGAAAGTCAAAGCAAAGACTGAGTATGCAACGTTGCAATTTAATGATGTTGGACAAGAAATTGACGTGTAACAGTAAACTAAGAGATGTTTTTTACGTAATAATTTATAATTTAAAACCATAATATTATATACATAACGAAGTTTTTTATGTTGTTAACTGATATCTGTTAAGTCTTATTCGAGGACCGCACATTCAAGAATGGAATAAAGGTTTGTTGATATTTTTTTTTAATTTTATAAACAATCGCCGTATTTGTTTTAATAACATGATTTAAATAACTAAAATATTAATTTTTAGTTTTATAAAATTTTGCAGTTATTAAACATGAAAATTAGTGGGGATGCACAAAATGCTATGAGATTTCTTTGTTAAACTAATAAGTTTTTTTTTTTAGATATTTTATGAAATGTTGATTATTTGTTTTAGACAAATGGTTCAACTTCACCACATTGTGATACCTATATATATTAGAAAAATAAGGTAATTTTTATGAAAACTTTTGTAATGTATTTTATTTATTTTATCAATTGAGTTTAATAACTGTAGAATTTTTTTGTAAAACACTAAAATATTTATGGAGCTGTCACAGGAATTTGTTAATCCTTGCCATTAATTTTACTACTGAATTGTTTTTGCCATAAAACATTATTATAAGAACAGATCACAAGTATATTTTGCTGTCGTCATCTAATTGTTATAATCCCCCCTCGTGCCTGTATAGGGCTTAATGGATTAGGGGTTTGCATGGCTACGTAATATGTCAATGTTTAGCAAGTTTCTTCCACACAACACTTCCACTTTTATTAGGATTAGAGCTTCGAAATTGTAATTTTTAATTATTGTATAGTTAGTCGTCGGCTTCCTTCTAGCTCAAAGTCATACTTTCTTTTCATTCCCGCGGCAATATAGCTTCAGCAATGTGCTATTGATGTTTTTTCTTGCCACCCGGTATTTTATTTCAGCCCAAATCATTTCAATTGGATTTAATTAGCAAATTCCCAAATTTAGCAAATTCGGTATCAAGAATATATTGCGGAGATTTACTTTTGGGACTTTATAATATCGTATCAGGTTTTGTGAATGTGGTATTGTAAAGAAAATTTTATTGTGCAAACCAAATTTGCATATCATTTTTCCTCGGTGCCAATGCTTCATCAATGAATATGGGTGCTACTCGACAAAAATTCGTTACTGCCATTGTGTTGATGAAACATACAGACGATAGATAAAAATACAGATGAGAGGGAAAATATCATACATAATTGACTATCCATAATCTCACCCGCGTTAACATAAAGTATTAATGGCGACTCGTTAACGATATAAATTGTACAAATAAAACAAATGCAATGCATGAAGAACAAAAAACAATACGAACATACAAATTTTGAAAAACATAGACAATGTAAATTATTAACTTTCTTGGGCCTTGTTACTTGAAAGTTGTCCCTTATATGGAGAATACATATATTGTTGATGGCTCGCTTATTGACTTCCGGTGCTGTGTTCAATGTGACAACCCGTGTGATACTATCGCTATCTGCACGAGTCTCTAAGACATGACCCATGCGCAAAGATGTTGGAGGCGCGTCGTCTAGCATGATGCTTAATGATCACAAGCGTGCCTTCGATAATATCTAAAGGAGTGTTTCCTTTCCATTTGTGACAAACTTGCAATTCGTTTATGTAATCCTTCTTCCATCGTTACCACTATTGCTACTGCAATCCCTGTATATATCCAGACAAACAGCTCAGTTGTGTGTCTGTAACGTCTGGATCCCGAACAGTAAGCTTCGAGCAACTAACAAGTGAGCAGGTGTAAGGACTTCTAAATCGTTAGAATGGGTAGAAAGTGGTGCTAATGGTTGATAGTTCAGTATGCCTTCAATTTGCACAAGTACAATAACAAACTCTACATAAACAAGAGATTTGAGATAATACGCGTTTTAAATGATGTTTGGTACTCTTGATGTTAGATTCCCATATCCCGCCCATATGTGGACAAAATGGTAGTATAAAGTGCCACTGGATATTGAGGCAAGACGCGTGCTCAATGATACAGTTCTCGTTTCTAACTACAAATTTGTATAGACAATTTAATTCCCTTGAAGCTCCATTAAAATTTCCCCTGTTATCAGAATAAATATACTGGGGATATACTGGGGCCTCTTCTAGAGGAAAATCGCAATGATGAAATGAAATTTTCTGTAGTGAGATTGGAGACAGCTTCTAGGTAGATGCAATTCGTAGAAATGCAATGAAAAGACATATGTAAAATTTTATGTGTTTAGCACCTATGCCGCGTTTATCATTGAGAGTAAACGGGCAAGCATAATCGATGCCCACAGCATGAAATGACTAGACTGCAGCTGTTCTAGAAAATGGTATATTTCTCATCATAGGTGGTTGTTGACGATGGTTAAATCGAAAGCATTTGATGTAATCGTGCACCGCACATTTTGTGAGAAGTTTTTTCTGGAGGGATCAAAAATTTGTCCCTGATTGAATGCAAATTTTGCGGAAGTTCCGCGTGCGACAAGCTCAGGTACTCATCCCTTAAAATAATTAAAATAAGCGTAGCTAATGGATGATGATTGTGAATTAAAATAGTATGCCGATTTTGGTAACTAAGCATCAGGAGCTCAGGATATCCTCCAACTCCCAAAACTTCTTCTTGGTCCAAGAATGGGATAAGTGACAGAATTTTGCTTATCTACGGTAAGGCATTTTGTTTTGCTAGATGCTCTATTTGTTGAGAATATGTTTCTGACTGAGAAACCCTTGCTAAGACGTTTACCTCATTTGCCATTGCATGTGATTTTATACAGCCCACAGCCCTATCTTTCTTGGAAAGGCAGTTCTGAACAAATGGGAATGCATAGACCAATACGCGTATTAGTTTTGCTAAGCTACTAAGTACTGAAAAGATTGGATTGAAACCTTCAACCTTTCCAAATCGACAAGTTTTGGTGGTTTTTAACTCTGGAACATCTAAAGAACTAGAGCTCGTTACTCTTAAATTACGGATATGACTCATGAATGATTCTCAGCAGAAATGGCGCATGCCCCCATTTATCTTCAGATTGGATTTTGACTGGAAGCAGGCCGCTAAACAGCATGTCTGCAGGATTATCATTCATGCTTATTTAATGCCGGTTTTCTGTAGATGATAAATGATGTATATTGGATATTCGAGTAGAAACAAATGTTTGCAATGCATATGCATTGCATATGTTGTGGATATGCATTGACCCGGTGCATGGAAACAACTTGCGAATCACATTAGTAGTGCATGACGCCCTTAGAGTCAATGTCAGAGGCAACGCGAGAGTTTGGTCAACAAGAAAGCGCCGCACAGCTCTAATCGTGGTATTGTCAATTTCTGACTTGGCGCTACACGTGACTTGACACACAAAAGGTTGACATGCACATTGTTCTTCATATCAACTGATTTGAAATACACACAAGCATCACATGTCTGTTGTGAGCTGTCAGAAACTCCACGTGTTTGGAATGATCAAACGTTACTGATTGAATCAATTGATTCTCATTGATTCTATAAGTGCGAGTTCTCTTTGAAATTGCTACCATTAATGAAGCATACAATTAGGCATTGGGTCATCCAAATTAAGTTTTAATGTCCAAATTGTTCGCATCATCATTTTCACTAAAACGACTACAGGAACCAACAGATAGGATCAAAGATATTGGCTATTGTTGCCAACAGAGATCGTTTTGCTGTTATATTTATCTGTGAAAGATCTAAATTAAACAACAGTTTATTTGACCATAAAATGACTACTGCTTTAAAATTGTTCGCATCAAGAACTAAATTGCGTAATTAGAAAATTGTTTGTAATAGCCCGAATAACCGCTGGACTGTTAGAAGTCCACTTTTGAAGATCAAATCCTGCACTAGCCAGAACACTGCTTACTTGTTGAGAATTGAGTATTACCTGAATCAATAAATCATTGCCTGAGAGCAAATTGTCGACTGATCATCCTAGATACCTCAGGACAAGAACCTTTAACACCAATTGAAAGCTGATGAAAGGCACGAATAGCCCGAAATGGAGCTGCCGATGTTCCGTAAAGGACTGTTATTAGTTCGTAACACTGAATGTCATCGAAATTATCATACCACCATAGAATTCTTTGGTGTTTACTAGCATCATCATGAATTAGAATCTACCGGTACATCTGTCTAATGTCCGCCGAAATGACATATTTATTCAATCTGAATCTAAGAATAACTGAAAACTATTCGTTCTGAACGATCGGACCTACTGCTTGTATAGAATTGAACGACTCACCTGTGCTACTTTCCAAGAATCCATCGAACACAACACGTAATTTAGTTATAGTATTTTGCTCATGAACTACAGCATGGTGAGGAAGAAAGTAGTCATTAACCTTATTAGTGCCATTGATCAACTTGAACACGAATCCCTGATTCTCATAATCATGCAAAAAATTATGGTAAAGTTCCTTGAATTGTACATTTCATGAGCAACGTTTCTCAACCGAAAGTAAACGGCGCTTCACAGCAATTACTGTACTAATTAGTCAGTAGACTTACAAAACGGAATGCGAAGTACGAATCTATCATCTGCATTTCGAGAATATGTTTTCTGCAAATACTTGTTACATTAAACTTGTCGAGAAATGTATCAATTGGAAGACATGACACTTTCTCCATTTTCCAGAATAATTGGATTGAAATTGAAATTTATCTAAATTGTTTTCATCGTTAATCGCAGAAATCGTCCTAAGCTAATCTTATCTAGTTGTAAGACATACCAAAAGCGTGAGGCACCTATGATGAGGTATTTTCTGGAAAATAAAATTGGGGTCAGCCAGTTGAACGTAATTTAGAATTCCAGGTGTTGATGAACCGAATCTAACCGAAGGCACAACGTTAGCACAATGTAGCATTGAATTGAAGTGATATATGACGACACCTCTGATTTTAATTGAATTGAAACTTCTCTAGTACTTGTAGATATTTTGGCATTAATGCCAACTAATGAAATATTGTTTTCATTTTGTCTAATATCTAATTTGTGAGCAAAATCTCTTGATATGAAGTTGGATTCTGCACCACAATCGAGTAATGATTTGATTTGCGAACCGTCTTTGTCTAGTATTATTACTAACACAATCTGCAATTTTCAGATTGACAGTCTTTGAATGCATGGCGAGGTTTCATGCAATTCAGAGAAAGTTTCAGGGAATTAATTTTCTATATTCTAGTATGTATCGAAAGCTTCAGAAAATCTGGACATTTATAGTTAAAATGTTTGCCCTTACAAAAATAACAAGGGATGCTGCTAGATACAAAGCCATGTTTTTTGGATTCTTGTTTTACTGCTTGAATACTAGTGGATGGTTTATCGCGATTATCAATTGTTTCGAGAATTGATGCCTTCTCCTGTGAGAAATCTATCGATTCAGTGAAAGATGGAAACCCACCTACGCACTTGTGACCATCTCACTCTTTTACTATTAATTTGTCCAATTTTTCAGAGAGAATAGTAATCATTATAGCATTCCAATTGTTTTAACGATTTTAATAAACGAATATGCTTTAGAACTGCAGCAATTGGCCTGAGAATGTTCTGAGAGTTCTCCTTGGTTGAAGGTAGATTTAGAATAGCTTTGATGTAATTTCTGGTTAAAATCTTTTGATTATTGAATCAGTTGCCCAATAATTCTCGAGCCAATTGATAGTTGTCTGATGTAAAATCTAGAGATTGTATTACCTGAAACGCAGCACTCTCCAAACAAGCGCGTAAGTAATGAAATTTCTGTATATCATTAATAGAATCGTTTTGATATATCAAAGATTCAAAATTGTCTGAATTGCAACCATTCATCTAATTGTCCCGAAAACTTTGGTAAGTCGGTAACTTTATATTGCTATTTGTATGACCGGTTAAATAGGAATGATTGCTGCTGGACCGCTAATTACTCTCATTAGACCCACTACTGATTCGTTTAATATCAGGCATGAGAAGCTGTAATGACTTTGCCTCACTTAATGTTTGAAAATATTCAGACTCAAACCTTTCTTCGATCTCGATCATTTACTCGACAGAAGTCATCATTTCCATTTGAGACTGAATACTTTTGTAATCATGTATAAGTAAGTAACATTTGTTAATGCGTAATTCAAATTCTTCTGCATGTGATTGATTAGGCTGAGTTTTTAGATTGCAAATATACTTTCTAAAAGATGTTAAGCTGTGTTTTATGCCACCCCTTTTCCCAGACAATTCACCAACCGTCAGACCATCGCTAGTTGCCATGCTTATAGCTTTACTAGCTGAATTACTTGATGCTTATGCTGAACAATAATTGAATGATTTGTTTATAAGTTGTTGACAAATAAAACAAGCTAACTCAAGTTTTTAAATTAGTCTATGTGTACACCCAAATTTTAATTGAAATTGAACTTAACTTTGAATTCAATTGAAAACATTAAGTCTTACTCAATTTAATGATTTTTTCTAAATTATATACCTAGTATTCAAAGTTGTATGCAAATTGGAGCACATATCTAAAAGAATAAAAGGTAATAATGGAATACGCTCACCGTTGTGATGATTGGCAAATTGAAAACTATTACTAACGTTGATTTACTCCTTATGTGAAAGGCCACTTCAGAACTATGATTATATTGAATTGAATACTGCTGCTTGCGCCATCTGAATGCTGATATTCGTATGAACGATGATAGCTGTATAATTTATTTTATATATATTATATGTGTTTGCCCCCAATTGGCTTCCGCTAGACAACCAAGCTTACAAATATCGTCATTTTACCAATAATCCGTTGAGATGGACCATATGTTTGATGCTTTGCCTTCGCTACCTTTTGTTGGTAATAACATGTAAAATACGACAGTTTTCAACTAGTAAGTTAGTGCCCTGTAATATGAAAAATACCGACAATATATATATATAAATACAGACGAGACGGAAAACATCGTACAAAAGTTATTGTCCAAATTGTAAACTCAATGCTTTTTTTTTTCCAGCCATATCTGGCCGATGTCAGCAATTTGGACTATGCTGATGTGGATTATAGATCTTACGGCCCAATTAATTATAAAGCGGCTTCCATTTATGCTGCCATGAAGAGAAATAAAGACAAGAACAAATACGATATGTTTAATGATAAACAAGACGATTTATTATAAGTTTTAATTCGTTCAAGGTTTTTTTTATATTGTCAATATTATAATTTTGGTTCAAATAACAAATTTAAGACTTATTTCTGTAAGTTTTAAGATTAAATATAATGCAATAGTAGAGAACGTATGTGTGTTAAAATAATATAATGTTTTTGAATAATTTGATAACTAAAAGTAGGTAATTTTTATTAATTATTCTTCAATGTTTTAATTTATATATATAAAAAAGTTTATAGTTTAATTTCGCATTATTTACTTTTTCAAGTACTTAAATTTTTAATTAAAAAATATTGAATTTGCTTTAGCGTAAAAGTAAAAGTTTATATCAGGTTCTATTAGTGACAAAACACACAATTAATTTATGAAATTCTGAATTTAACATAAAAGATAAGACAAATAATTTATAACAATTTTTAGCTAATTTATTTCATTCACTTCAGCTAGAAACGCCAAATATAAATAAAATAAATTTTAATAATTTATTAAATTGTTAAATATAGACAGAAAAGTAGGTTTTTTAATTTATATGTTAAAATTAAATAATTAATGTAAACAACGGTGCTCCTACTCCAAAATATTGTTTCTTTTATGCAAAGTAGAATAAAATGTAATGCGTTTTGACACT
>WYDF02279876.1:0-17214 GCA_009867245.2 Adranes taylori | reverse complement strand
TCAAAAAGTTTGTTAAGCTTCTAACGTGGCAACGCCGCTTCCTATACAATTTGGCAACATGAGACTTCCTTTATTCGTAGCACAATCCAACGCACTATTCGTGTCAAAACTTTCGGCCTCCTAGTTTGAATACAAAGTTCTGTCCGCCATATTGGATTTATAAAAAAAATGAAAAAACCTTTCTGCGGACTCATAGTCTACATCTGTCTACCAAATTTCATCCAGATCGGTCCCATAGAGCACGATCTTTCGTTTAGTTTTTTGAGAAAGATATTTTTTTTGGAAAAAACTTTTTATTGAATTGCGTATTGCAGTAATTTCAATACAAGCGACGTATTAAGGTGAAAGAGAAAAATATACCTATAGGTATTGAATACGTATGTGGTATATGAAATATAAAAATTAATATTTAGCCAAAAACTCATTGTTTTGAATTCTATATCGATTTTATAATGTTCTTCCTATCGATTTTTTGTATTCGTTTCTGTCATTGCTGGAGTATATTTAAAAAAAATTGTAGTTTTAGTTTTATTGTTATAGTTGTCGTTTTATGATAAATTTGAAAATTAATGTGTAGGGGAGACCGGGGAATAATTATCCCCCTAATATTTGCGGTAATGTAATTGAAATTGTATTAAAGCTACATAATTGCAAATTCGATGGAGGGTAAAACCTCGATGGAGTCTGTTATCTTGCTTATACTGACATTTAGATCATTTTAAAGTAATTCTATTTTCCATTAATTGTTCCATCTATTTTCCATAACTTTGTAAATAATTGCCAATTGCTCATTTTTCCCCTCCTAGAGAGGCAAGATGATCCATGTATAGTTAAAGCCATAAATGTCCGTTTATTCTTTTTATTTTAAGGCAATTAAAGTAAGAAAATGTTTGCATAATACTTATTTATTTCAAAAACGAATATAAACACTAACGGTAGGATACAATGAACTAACAAGTAGAAGAACCAAACACTTAACTCATTGAAATACTTTACGACACACTTTCTTTTTCAAAGGATTGTACCTACAGAAATCGCAAGTGAAATCATCTTCACCTTCCTCCCCCCCCCCCTGAACATTCTTCGTGTGTCCATTGAAGACATCCACTGCATTTAATCCATCTCTCTCTCTCTCTCTCTGCTCTCTCTGCTTGGTGTATGATTCGCCACAAATCAAACAATCTGGATCACTTTCCGACATAGAACTTGAAATCAATTAGTCCTGGTTTTTCTCAGATTTATTTTTAAAATCGTCTTCCCTTTTAAACTCGACGTATCTTTATGATTGCCCTATTCCTTGTGCACCGGTTTATTTTTCACCTTTTTCTCAGACTTTTTTCTTTCAGCATTTTGTTTCTTTTGCACCTCTTTTTCTGGCTCTTTTTTGTAGGGGCTACTGGTTAATATGACGGTCTTGCCTTTCGTTTTGTTTTTATTTCTTCTTAAAATTTTTGCTTTTGGTAAAAGTCGAATATCAGATGCTGTTATTTTAAAACCTGAATTGTGCGACAATATGTTCTTGCTAGTCCATATTAGGGAACATTGGCTGTTATCTGAATTCGAGTCTTTGCTAGTCCCAGGAATAGGTTCTTTGTTGCGCTCCGGACTAGTTGCTTCTAATTCTTGATCGTTTTCTTCTGGATTTAGTGTTGTAATATACAGATCGTGAGGAGTTTCTTCGGAAACATCAACGTCTGCAGAGTCGATATCTGAGAAGATATGCCTGTCAAATGGGACGATGCCCGCTTTCTTAAACGCATTTAGCACATTTTCAGGTGTGCAACCTTATAAATATGCTCACAAAACATTTTACTGATTTGAAATACAGAGGCAGTACGCCCAGGGTTGTTGTTTAACCAGTTTTCTAAAGCTGGACCGAGATATTGACCAAGAGGGTACATAACTTCCAGATTCAAAAGCTGAAGTAGATGGAAGGTATGAGGAGGCAAGCGCAAGAGGACGACATTATTTCTTCGGGCTTTGTCAATCACTTCAAAATTTTTAGCATGGCTCCCATGACAAAACCTTCGTTGGTAGGTTTTGCGTGATTTACAAAGTGATTTATAAATCGAAAAAACATCTACTGTCATCCGACCATTAGCATTGCAGACGAATATTGATCCTGGGGAAGCCCCATCTTTTAATTCCTCGTCCAACCTCTTGCGCGAAAACATAAATAACGGCGGAATATAGTTGGAACCAGCAGAGGTGCAAATTACATGTTATCCTTGAAACTTGATTTCTACCTCTCATTGTAACTATTTTAGAGTTATACCCAGGAACTGTAGTTATTACAGTCTCATCGACGTTGAATATACAATGCGCTGGAAGTATTTCGTCAACCAATTCGGATTTTAGAAAATCTAAGAATATGTTAACGACCACTTGAAACACTGTGCCCTGGCTATGGACGATGCCTTTCCCTAAATTGGGTAAACTAGTCTTTCCCAGCTGCTTGACTAGTTTCCGAAAACGGATGTTAGTATTGGTTTTTTTTCGCAAACTGAAAGGCTAGACATCGAACATCACGTGGGCTTAATCCGTACATTCGCGTTTCCATATCTAATATGTAATTTAACAGCTTCATCATCTTCCGTAAATACACAATGGATGGATCCAAGCTTTTTTAGTTGCTTAGGAAGAACACCATCAGCGTTTTTATTTTTAAAAAGCCGCTCCAAAGCCATTCTGGATACGTAAAAATTTGTGGCAGCTGTCCGTACGTACATTCCATTTTCAACAACTCCAATGGCATTTTGCATGTTTTCCATCCTCCAATTTTACCTTTGGGATTTTCTTTTATAGGTTCAAACCATAAATGTCCCTGAAAGTAATACAGGATAGTCTTCTAATAACTAAGAAACTTATCTAATAAAAGGGTGGGGTAAAATGATACATGATTGTTCTGCCCTGGTGCATAATGGATCGTTTTGCCTCATTACTCAACCTTTAAAAAATGCCAGATGCACGAACAACAGTTCATTACATGAATGGTTTATGATTAGCTAAATGTTCCCGTTAATATCCTTTTTGAATGCCTGTAGACACAAAATTGATTAACAAAACACTTCACTAATTATAGAGATTTTAATAAACTACTTACGTTTGATCAAACACGCAGACAAACTTGTTTACTTGATAAAATGGTATTTCAAGCTATGTGCTAATGATTTGACGAAAAATTTGCTAATTGTTTTGTAAATAATACTGAACTACATATAATGTTAATAACTTTGCAATTTTGAAGTAAATTACATTTTCTTTTTCAGCCATCATCGTGCTCATCAGTAGACCATTCCGACAAACTTACTCCAATAGTTATAGCCAGCAGTGTTATGGCGGACGATGGAAGTAGGAGTAAATCATCTGGCGCATCCAGTATCCATAACTTCATTTCGTTTAGCCGGTTTAACAAGTTACTTTTTGTTTGGGAATGTAAGAAACATTTACAAAACATGTTTAAACTTTGGCTAGAAATTTTGTTCATATCGTTCGTTTGGTTATGCATAGTAACAACCCGGTATGAAGCGACGTAATGAATGGAAACGTAATGGTTCACGTATTGTGCAATATTTGGATAGAAATATATGCATTAAGATGGTACAAGTTTTAGATAAGGTATATATAATTGTAAAATAAATATGGCCTAATTAGGTGTAACTGAAATGTACAAAAACATTAAATTGAGTTAATAATGTGAGCGATATTTGAGAAATTTAATTAAAGTCACCTGCTATAAATAGTCTAGTATCTCAATTGTTTAAGAGCTAAAAACAAGTTTTGATTGGTTAGTTATGAAGTAATTAATTTTATTTTTATTAGAAGTAAATTCGTAGAGATTCTTTACCAAAACGTGCTCGATACAAAGCATAATGTACCCGATCGAAACCATAGCGCATCGGACTTAAACCATCAAACGATCCTTCCTTTTTTTTGCGAATATTATGACATTGACTTTAAACTAATACACAACATACATGTGGCTGTTCGGATTCTAATTGATTTTATAGAGATAACGAATGGAAAATAATAATGGGAAAAGATAAGACAAATATTTGATATTTTACGAAGTATCTCCTACATTAAATTAATTTCGCGATTTAGTGGATAAGAATATTTCCCGTCAGATACATTTTATATTGGGTTACCACCATAATGCAAACTTAAGGATTCAGACTATTTATATAATTTACCTAACTGAATAGCGCACATTTGTTAAAAAAAATCGACACTCAAAATAATAATTGGATACTATCATTTAACAAACGATAGTATCCAATGTACTACCAAAACTAATCAGATGTACAACTGAAACAATTGTGCAGATTACTATGCTATTTTTAAATCAGTGCTGTAATAGTGTGGAAGATTCTTTTGACAAATTTAGACCTTGAGTAGATTTCGAGCTTGGCAAAAGAAAACTGATTTGATATAATTTCTTGATCACTTATGTATTTATTGAAGTAAGTTTCCACATCTAAGCTTCTAATATAATCTTCTATATTCTAAGTCAATTGTAGGAAAAGGATGAGGCAAGTTTTCCCAATGTGCAACGATTTAATGGCGGAGGAGATATTATTACATATAGAATCTCTTCTGGTTTTCGAATAGCATCGTCTAATATCAACTAAACATGCTATTTATATTACATTAACCTCACAAAGACTGTAAAGTCTCTTTTTCAAAAATGCTTATTATTATATGAAACTTAAAAATATAAACATTACATTTTTTGTTTTAGAATTAGCCATTTGCCTACTTTATACATACATAAAAAATATATAAAAATAAAAATTGTTTGAAAAAATTTCTCCCAACTTTTACAAAGTTCTAAGTTCATAAAAGCTCATTGCATACTAGTGGTATGTTTCACGGATGATGAATACATTAAAGAATGCTTTATAAAAGCATATGAAAATCTTTCTCGCGATTTGAGAAATAAACCAGAAATTCTGAAAAAAATAATGAAATGCCTGTATCTGTAAAAGTAATTCAAGCCAAAACTGTCAAAATGTCTTTAAATCTAACAAAATAGAAAGCTGAAGAAACTAACCTAAATTCGATACAGCATCATTACTGCTGTGTCGATACAGAATCATTATTCCTCAGGTATATGTTGCCAAAAGGTCCAAAGAAGAACTTCTAGAATTGATGCCTCTCAAGAGGAAAATTGGTAGAGTAGAGATTGCAAATAGTGTAGAAGCAAATCTAGAAAACAATGGAGGTGATGTAGATCAAATTGTTTCTACTGCCACTAATAGAGCTAGAAATATGACTCGGTAAAAAAAGGGAGCAGTTTTAACCCTGAAAAGAAAAAATTAATCACGGAATCCTACTGCCAATCTATTGCTTAATTCGTTAAGACGTACCTTCTGCTCATACAATTTTTAAAGAATTTGTTAGTAATGAAGTTTGTATTCAAGGAGATTAACTCTCTTGGCCAAACATCTCTTTTACCGCCAGTTATTAAAGAACTTTTGGACTTTTGAACAAACTTCCTTCTTCACAATAAGGTACGCTAGCTTTCCAGGTGTATCGTATTGAAGTAGTTTTCTATTGCTTTAGAAGACATAAAATTGAAATTCTATTTCATTGTCGATATCACAATACAACTAAATAACTTGAATATAATAACACAAGGAAAAGGAAACGTCCATTATGGTCATACGGAACTCCCAACCGCAATGTTGCCAATGGCGAGATATAGCGATTTTCACAGAATGGCGCAAACAAATATCTTATTATTTAAATAATACTGTTGGAACTGTTGATGTACCTCCGATCCTCAGTCGCTTATTGAGAGCACATGTAGCGGCCAGCATTCTGAGTTGTTCAGATGTTCAAGATCTTGCATGTATCTGAAACCAACATATCAACTAATAACTGTAAAAGCATTAAAGTTTTAACAAACCGTACAATTAAACACACGATATGAATAACTGGAAAGGTGGGGAGCCTAGAAGATTTTTATATGGCGGTAACGTCGTATTGCGCACTGAATCGACCGTTGCTGAGTGGATACCGCTACCTGTATTGCGCACTATATAGTAGTATACATCCCAGTAGGGTAATGAGAGAAAAGGATGAATTAAAATCCGGTAACGTCATATTGCACACTGACTGCTCTCTGCATCGTATATGCTCTCTAGTTATAGAGGAGTAGGTTTGGCAAGAAAAAGAGGTAAAGCTATCCGCAGGTGACCTCTCGATAGTATGGTTGGTGTGGCTTTTTTGCTCCAGAGCTTGCTGTTAGCTGGCTTCATCGGGACGAAATCAGGAACTCACTTTAAATGCTTAAATATCTCGCTTTTATAGACGCAAGTCGCACTCTGATTTTATAGCCAGTTACGGGTCGTATAGAGGCCCACACACATTATGTTTTGACGTGGTACGTGGTAACAGTGACCCACCAACCTTTAACAACAGTGATATTCTATGCATGTACGTTTCGATGTGTACACCCGTCATTTCGCTGTATATATTTTTATAAACAATCATACGTCAGTTCAAAACGTTAATCAAATGAAGCACGTCTCATGTACGCCTGTATACAACGCACAGATTCGTATCTCCTAATTCTGCTATAAGCATCTATTGCGTTACGAATATGATATTACATATATCTCTATTTCGCATGTATCTGCAACGATATAGCTAGTCGTGTCAAATAAAAACATGTTTGTTTATTTTTAAATTGGAAACTCAGTTTGACAACAGCGTTAATAATATTTACTTGTCATATGCCGTCTTTCCTTTCAAATATGAAAGGAAAAACAACTAATATGTTTATTTAATTACATAAGCAACAGATTTCGGTTATGCATATACATAAACAGCTGACATACATTCTAATCTATATAGGGTATCCAAATATCATAAATTCAATAAATTTTTTACATACTTAACAGGAACCTAATTGTACCAGGTACACTATGCACTAATTCTTTACAATGAAAGTGTCATTACAATATGGAGCAGAATTTATAATACTGGTTTAAGTTTTAGTGTCGCCATCACCTATGTAATTCATGTACATAACACCATAATTATTTTGCGAACCTTTAAATATTTCTGTGATGGCGTCTACTTCTATTTTCCCGGATGATTCGTTGTGATTTGCAGCAAACTTATAGTTATGTGTTTCCGTCCAATCTTCGTACTCACTTGAATTAGTTTCTTTTTCCTAAATTCTTGCGATATCCAATAAGAACGTTTGACGAGAATATCATGTGTTTTCTCAGTATACTAACCGATAATAGAAAACCTCCGTTCAGCGAAGTGACCGAGTTTATTCCAAGTGCCGTCCCTCGATACAAAGAGTTAACTTCTTTATTTATTCAATGTTTTCTTCTGTGGATGTTTCTTAAATCTCAACATTTTAATAAGAAACTTCTTTATTTAGAAATTTTTTATAAGAAACTTCTTTAACACAATCGAACATATTATCAATTACAGCATCATAGGTGGCATGAAAAATAAAGCAGTTGCATTAAGTTTCAAAGAATTGGAAATATATGAGATCTGCAAATAATATTTACGGATAAATGATAAAGAGAAAGGCATAGATGGATTATTTAGTGAGATGATAAATAAATTCAATAAAGTCAAACAACAGCGTCTGGATGGCAAACTTTTGGACAACTGATACCGCACGTCATCAGTGCATTGAAGATTTTAAAAGTGCAGAGGATGTTCAATTGGAATTTACTGAAATTGTAAATAAATCACAGGCTGCTTCATATGTCACTAGTCAGCCTAATCTTAAACTCTATTCCTATTTGTAGCAGCTTGGATATAGAGTTTTGTACAATGATACGGATGCGGAGATATATGTATATCAAGAAGGAGAAAATGATTCAACAACTGCAAAATTTATCGGAGATATTACTGAGGAACTGGAACCATATGGACCTAGAAGCTATGGATATAAAGCAATCTCTCCAAAAAAATAATAAAGAACATGTTACGTGTAAAGTTAAGGAAACACGATGGAATTATACATATTTTTAAACCAAGCCCTAGTACACTCATAGTAAATATAAAACATATGCTAATTTCATATGACTGTTCAACAAAAAAGCACGAAGGAATTGATGTAGGCTCGTATGTATTGCAAATCAGTACAATTTTGAAGTCTACGTGCATTTGCTGATTGAAATTTTACAGCGATGAATTTTATTTTCCTCGCAGACGTACTGAAACTACTTTCCTTGCTCTCAACAGTCTTCGGATTAAAGAATTGTGTCCTTTTTTCAGTTTTCGACCTACCATCCTTTTCGGTGTCACATAACTCTTTAGAACCTTTATGTCAATTCATATTAATTCCGTTATATCCAGAGATTAATTGTGATTCAATAAAACATCTTGACATCGAAAAGTAGGCTCCTTCTCGCGGTGCATATTACGTGATATTTCTTAGTTTCGACCAGGTGTGAGCCAGTGATTAGTTAATGTCAACAGTATGTACATGCTTCAATCGCAGTTAGCCACAACGATGAAAAGAACAACGCGTTCAGCGCGGGGGTAAAAAAGTCCCGTGGACAATTGCCGTATTATATCTGATCGTTATTCTTTCAATTTTAATCAGATTATCTTCAAATTTTCAAAAAGTATTCTGCAAATATTGTACTTACAGAAAATGTTAAAATCCAAAAATCGATATTTTGAAATTTCTAACTAGGCATGGCCGTTAGAAAGTTAGAAATGTTAGAAAATATTCTCTACATATTTCAAAGACAAACAACTGCAAGCCTTCTAGTAGCCTTCTTGAGATAATATTTTAGTGTCAACAAGATGTCGTAGTTATTGTAAGCGCAAGATACATGACACACCGTATTTCTTTAAGAGGTTATAATTACTCCAAATAAAAAATTCAAAACTTTGTTAACTTATGGAAGCGTTGTACGTAGAAAGCAACTCCGTCCTTACTTGAAGAACGGTTCGTTTTAGATTGTTCAACTTTACTCAAAACTGAAATATGTGAATTTTCTCTAAGACAACTGGACTCTACTATAATTGTGCTATTTTTACTTAATTAGTCATATCATTTATTTAATTAATAGAATCCTACTGGCTTCTAGAACATTTAAAAATTTTATAGTTTCATTTATAACTATTATATATCTTAATGTAAAAACTGTTTAATTCTCGAATTTTTACTCTGCATTTTTTTTATTTTACCATTTTAACTACTTTATTAAGAACAGAATATTACCTTTAAAAACTTGTACTATTTTAAAGCGCGCGTCATTACATATATAAAAATATAAGTGTGGTTTTGTGCAACATTAATTCCATAACGAAGTGGTCTAGTAGAAAATTAAATATACATATACTAACATATAAAACATATTATATAAAACAGCGCGTAACTAAATTCGTGGATGACAGGGTAATTACCAAATTACTGTTCGTTTGCTAACTTGTACCTTAATTTTTGCTCAGTTGACTGCGTATTTATATTTGGTACACAAAGTTGCAAAATATAAAACGAAATGTTTGTCTTTATTTCAGTATGTATGTATGTAAAAACATGAAATTTTAATGAGATAAGTTTTATGAATATGATGGAATGAATATGAAAAATGTGTAAATAAATACTGTACATAAAATATTTATTTATTAAGCTCTAAAATTATTTAAAAAGATTGTAATAATGTAGCACCATTGTACATTAAAAAATTATGAAATATACAGCACTTTTCAGTGAAACGGTAAAAAAGTTTTTTCATTGTAGATATATATGTTAGTTAATATATAAGTTAAATATAAGTTAAAACCAACAAGTTTGATTACTATGAAAATCATATATACAGAGCGCCAAGGTCACCACCGACGCCAAGGAGTTTGATGACAAAATTGTCATCAAACTACTATAGTGGCATTATACAAACTACTATAGTGGCGTTTGTAAATACTACTATAGTGGCATTATGTGAGACGATAGAGCCTACAATTTAATTTTTTTATGAATATACACGGTGCTCCAACAAGGGGCGACATACAAAAAATGTGTTTCTCCTTATGGACATACTAAATATGCTCACACTTATTTTTGTGACAAGGAACTGAGTCAGCTTTAACAGGATAATTAAGTTTAGCTTCCAATCAAAACACACTCAATTCAACCGAACTCTTAGATCAAGAGTTTCCTAAGGGCGTAGTCAGGATTAATAAATTATTACTGGGGGCTTTTAGAATAAACACATACTAATATAATTTTTAATGAGTTGATAATTATTAGAATCCTTGCTTGAATAAAGCCAAAGTATCGACCTCTCTAAAGCAAATACAGCTCATAAAGAAAAATAAATAAACTTCTAATAAAACGCATCAATATTTGAAACGAATATATTCATAATAAAATAATTTATTTCGCATATTACCTTAATTTCGAGGGGTTCGTAAATTTAGATGAATAATAAAACAAATACTGATTGTTTATTTGAGTCGTGACAAAAAAATAAACATCCACTCTATTAGATGTTTATGTATAGTCAATAGCTAAATTCAAATACATCTGTGAAAGAACAAAGCGATAATAATTTACTTACTTCATTAAGTTTCATATTTAGTTAAAGTTGTATTAAATGACTATTTGTTACATTAATTAGAATTATTTATTCAAAATAGAATCAGAAAAACTTGTAGCGTTTGAATTTCGCAATAATTTGATTTATAATAAAAAATTACTGTCTAACGAAGAAAAACGCGTACTATAAATCTAATTTTTTATACTGACTTATAAATTTATGTACCATTAAGTCCATTAATCAAATAATTTTTTCAATAGTCTATCTCTAACATATAGTACGAAAAACATATTCTTGTCAAAACTACTTCATTTTAATTTTTTGCCATTACTTTCTTCTTCGTCCGAATAAGTTTTTTTCCCGCAGCTACCACCATAATGCATGCCGATAGATTATCAATTTAAACTACGCTAGAATCCCATGAAGTAAACATGTCTAATATCATTTTCGGCGTTACAATATGATCACATTTTTGAATTATTCGTAAAATAATAAGGTAAATTTTCATGAGGGTGTTCTATACCTGAATATAGAGGGTTCTGTGTTATTTCGATTTTTCTAAAAATGCAAGGCCCTCCAAATAATTAAATATCTCACGATTAACGTAAATCTAGGAACATTGCTGTCAGATCCAAATAGTAGATGATTCCGTTAATGTATTTAATCATTGATTATTAAACATCAGTATAGGCTATTCGTAAATTGTATTTCCATTATTAAAATATTCAAACTATTATAAATGAGTTATTTTAAATTGAAAACCCTACATTTTATAAGCCTGTCGTTTATTGCACCCCTAGTGCAATAAAACTGCACTAGGGGTTTCTATACCCAGAACTATTAATTTTTAAGTTATTTAAGTATATACAAAATGTTTCACTCTTTTTCCAACCAGTAAAAATTTCCCTCTTTATCCAAGCCTTTATAATTTTTTTGCATATTTCATGTTTCGCGGTTAAACCTCCATTATTTAAAATAGTAAATTATGAAACTAATATTTCTTATTACTTGTGTCTCGAAAATAACTTTACACAGTCCGGGACTTGACCTCTCGATTGCCGGTCGAATGCTTTTCCAATTTAGCTAACGGGCACTTATTGGAAGACACAAATAATTTTTCATATGTGTTTGTTTTCCGGATCTACTAAGATCGGAAACTTATATATCAGGATTTATTTTGGCCACTTGTTTGCTGCCATCGATCGATTCATTCATCATCGGGTAGGTGGAGCCTCCTAGATGTTTTTATTAATTTCGTTTCCGCTTTACTAGCAGTCGCATGTTTAATTTCATATTTGATGTTTCTTGGTTAAACCTCCACGCTGGCATTATTTAACAGAGTAAATTATGAAATTAATATTTCTTATTACTTGTGTCTCGAAAAGATGTTTACCCCGTCCGGAACCTCTCGATTGCTCTTCCAATTGAGCTAACAGGCACTTATTCGAAGGCGCAAATAATTTTTAATATGTATTTGTGTTCAATATCTATTAAGATAGGCAACTTATATATCAGGATTTGCTTTGGCCACCTGCTATATAATGCCATCGTGGAGGCTTAATAGCGAAACATCAAATATGCAATTAAACATGCGACCGCCAGCAAAGCGGAAAAGAAATTAATAAAATCATCCAGGAGGGTGCCATCTACCCTATGACGAATTAATAGATCAACGGTAGCAAACAGGTGGTCAAAATAACTCCTCATATATAAGTTGCCTATCTTAAAAGATACGAAAAACAAATACATAATAAATAATTATTTGTATCTTCGAATAAGTGCCCCTTAGCTCAATTGAAAGAGCAATCGAGAGGTCTGGATTCGAGTCCCGGACGGGGTAAACATATTTTCGAGACACAAGTAATAAGAAATAGTAATTTCAATAATTTCTCTTTTAAATATTTTTTTTGTTTATATTTATTGAACAGTTTATTTATCATTACGTTTATCAGTGGACATACCCTAACCATCAAAAAAGCCTTATTTTCTTATCCCGGAATTTTATTTGAGATACTTTTCGTGTGTAACTCTCACAATTAAAGATCATTACTATGTTGATGCAATGCATACAATGCGATGCATACTACGAAGACAATATTTTATTACAAAACGCATAATAAGCATTGTATGTAATGCAATAAATTCGTCTGGCAAAATGATTGAACTATGTTGAAAATTATGTTTCAAATTAAAACCTTAATAAGTGTTATAACCTGCGCCCTTTAGGAGACAACAGTTCCCTCTAAGGCTGCGTCTAAGGCGTGATTCCAAAGGAAGCTCATGCCATCTGTTCACACGCTTTCGTGGAATGAGGTCTCCGCTGGTGTTCAAAATAGGTGCCAGAGACTTCTGCCTAAATCACGAATAAAGCAGGGAAGGCAGAGCACACACAATAAAATCCACCAATAAATGATAACTATACCAATATTTTATTTAAAAATATTTAGAAATTACAATAAAAATGTGTTGGCCCCTAGCGCCTATAAAATTTAAACAGTATATTTATTGTCTAGTATGCGCTAATTTGAAATTTTGTTCTATTAACTGCAAAATTATTTCAACTATATTGATAACTGATTATGCTATTATATGTTGAAGTAAATCAGCCCAGATCAGTTTTATTAACATGAAATATAATTGTAAATTTTTTTAGGTGGTAAATAATTTGCGAATGTAAGTACCCAATATCGTATTAAAATTAAGCAAACAATGAATAAGCAATTAATGGACCAAAATGATCACTAACTTAAATGAGTTGTTTTGTACAATGTATATCTATAAATAAATGGCCGACCAACATTTACGTAGAATTAGCTACTTTTATTTCTCAATAATTATTTGCGACTCTATAGGACTCCTCACTTAGCAAATAACTAAATTTGGGCACCCTGTCGTCAATGGCGATAATGATTCCAAATTCCAGACTTCATCAAAATTCAACACAAAAACACTTTAAATTAGTGGTAGTGATACTTAACAAAAAGAAACCTTTGGATGCTTCCAGGAGCTTATACAATCTCTTTCTCTTTCTCTCTGTCTCTCTCTATCCATCTCCCTCCCTGAGTTCTAACAAGAGACGATTCTAATGAATAAATCCAAAACAAAGACAATTTTAGGAAGGAAATACTCCAAAACACCAAATAACTAAATCTGCTTAATAATTTAGATCTAACTACATACATTACCTAACCTAGGATTTATAAAATTGGCTAAAATTCTGTCTGGACGTTCTAAAGTTCAAGTACTAGTTTTGCTTAAGAAAACAGCGGTTATAGTTTATAAATAGATTTTGAATAATAACAAGAACAATGATGTAGATAAAAGAATCAACATCATAAACAATAATTTAGGTAAAGAATTTAACAGAAATTGTAATTGATGTGACGACCATATTCTTGCACACAAAGTGTGACCATTATTTCAAATGAACGTCTTACATATTGCAATATATTTGGAATGACTATCATGAAAACATTTTTAATCCATATCATCATATCAGTTACAGTGACGGAAGGTGTACTGTATGGTTTGTTTTTCATATAGTCCGAAAAAAAGAAATTCATACGAGTCATGCCTGGAAATCAGGTATGGTTAATTAACTGGTCCACTTCTTCCGATCCACTTTTCAGCAATTGATTTGTTTAACACTTTCAGGTACAAGAATATTCAAGAAAAAAAGGCCTAGAGGTACAAACATTTTTTTTAGTCAGCAAACCTAACTTAGTGGTTAGTATTTAATATGAAAAGAGATATGTAACAAAATATTTTGTCCTAAAAATAAATTATTAAATATATAAATTAAATGGTGGTTTAAAAAATGAATCAGCGTACCTGAGAAAAATAAGACTAAAATTAATCATTTCTGTAAAAGTTCTGAAAACAATGTTTTGTCTTACTCAAACAAAGGCTACTTTGCACACACAACAGTCCAAGTTTGTTCGGATATTATTACTTTATGTGCTGCAAAGAGCACATCTTCTTCGTATAGCTCGTAGAATCTTGTGTGTACTTTCTGTTAAGCTGACTGCATCAGCAATGTGGGGCTTATATCCTTTAATGGCTACTGGAAGTAACATTGGAATTCATAACGACATTTTACGCACTAATGTTGAAACAACAAGACCATCTGCGAACATTTTTGATCTTCATATTAGGCGCGTTGAATAATTTGTTCAAAGTAAATGAATTAACTACAACTGCACTAATAAAAAAGAAGAAAATACGATGCCACCATTTGTGACTTTTCTTGTCAATAGCATAACAAGCCCTTATTTGATCAAAATTATCTACAAAAGTCAAAATATTCACTAGTTTATACGAAATGACTTTTAATTTCTTTTGTTTTTATTTGATTTTAATGACTTTACTTGAATCTAGATGAAAATAAAGAATAGATTTGATTTTCTATTTTTATTTCTAATAATAAACTTTAAAATAATTTTGTATTTTAGAATAAAACTGATTCCTGCTCCTCGTATGAAACAAAAGTTATTTATAAATTATTAATAACCAAAGCAATGTGAAAGCTTAAAGATCTAATTTAAAAATGAATATTTAATTTAATACATTATAATTATATAATTTGGAATCATAAATAATGTTGATTTATGTTCCAACAGAAAATATATTTTAAATATCTAATATCTTATATACATGTTGAATCTAGCAATGTAAACCAGAATTAAAATAATATTCTAACTTATAATTAAAGACTCGCAGTGCGTCTGTACAACAATTCAAAGCGCAAATGCGTGTGAGATATTTCTAAGTAAAATGTAATTGCATTAATTAGTAACCGAATTGAGTACATTACGATATCCAATCGTAATATAAAATTATACGTTCTTAATTAGAAGCGTTACTTAAGTTATATTTGAGTCTATATAAAACAAATTATTATATTATTTTATATTAGCTTATAATATACGAGGTGAATGTAACTGAATATGGAATGATTTTTAAAGAGGCGAACATTCACAATAAAATTTTATTTAGGTGGTATGTGTTTTACAGCACCATACTTTACAGTTATAAAAATGGGTGGTTTAAAAAACAAACCAAGGTACTTGAAAGAGTTAACTAATTTCAAATATTATGTGAAATATGTGCAGAAGCATCATTAAATTGCAGTCAAAGTTGTTGCCTCATATTTTGAAAAATATTTTCTATAAGCTGCCAAAAGAATTTTCTTAAAAATTTTAAAAATTTTTGGTCTTTTTAATTTCCACTGAAAAAATTAGGGCCAATAACATGGTCACCAACAATGCCGCCACTAAAATTTGTGGAATGTTGCATTATCAGTAAATAAAACACTATCAGAAAAGTATTCGTCGTTACTAATTTGCTCAAGGGTTCAAAAGCAAAAGTCAATACGATTTTAATAGTCCGTGCAATTTAAATTTTGATGTATTTGGATAGGAAAAGGATGATATTTATGTTTTCTTAAGATCCTGGTCACACTACTTTGATTAATTCCTGCTTCTCTTACAATGACTCTTGTATTGGTACTTTAATTATCAATAGCACAAAGGACCACAAAAAATTCAGCGTCATTTGTAACAGCGTGCATTTTTCAATGTTTCGGTTATACTACACTGCCTGTATCATGATATTATTCAGATGGACGATTGCTCGAGGGCACATACGATGGTTAAAACAAGAATTTGTCCATCGTCCACTGCGTTGTGTTATTTGCCACAACCGAGGTCGTTAGTGGTACGGATTTTGTAAGAAAACGTTAAGTGCGGAGTGATCATGCTTTGGACAATATCAAGTTTTTTGTTTTTATTAAAATTTTTCTTTTCTAATATTTTTCGTTCGTCAATATTCCAAAATAGATAACACTAAAACACAAGTTTCGCATGTAGTTTTTTTTTGCATTAATGGGTTAAGAAAATGCATTTGTAATATTTAATATCTAGAAAAAAACATTATACATTTCCTGTGATTTGTCAAATATTTTTAAAACCCTACTAACACTTATTTCACCAGAGCGTCTGGCATAGTTTCATATTGATTTCTGTTAACTTCGCGTGAAAACCTAGAGAAGATAATTTGGTTCCTACTACATATAAATACTGATTTATAAATAATTGCAAAACTATCTAACTGGAAACTAAGCAAATACACAAATTAATTTTTTATTATGTCTTTGAACATTTGCGTCTTATTAAATTGAAGACAAAGCATTAGACATTATTTATTGAATTTAGAGCGTTTTTGATGCAAATAAATCTGTGCGATATTGGAATCTATATTACATGAAAGAATGCGTCATGTTTTTATACTACATTTTGTAGGGCTGAATTAAACTAGCTTCTGCTTTTGATCTTTGAATTGAAATTCTTCAACCGCCAAGGAACTCGAGATGTCTTTCTGGAATATTCAGATTTAATATCTTGTGTAAACTTCCTCAGAAAAAATTTATTTAAATTCAATAGTCAATATAATAGAAATCATTTTATCATGACAAAAATTTCTGCACATTAGTCACTTAGTAGATAAATTTATTAAGTACGTTATTATCTTAATTATGTATTATTTTATTATTTAGCTATTTGGACAACGCGCTAGAAAACACACTTTTAAAGTAGTATTTATCCACTTTATAAAATAATATTTAAAATAGTAAAATAATATTCGCCCATTATTTGACTCAAAAAAGATCAATTTGTTTTTATAT
>WYDF02279865.1:0-17215 GCA_009867245.2 Adranes taylori | reverse complement strand
GCCCTTAACAAAGCCTGCCTGTTCCGACGCTATCTGCCACGATAGAAAATGCTGTAGCCCCTGCGTCATCACAGAAACTTAACCTTGCTCACGTGAGAAATGATAGATATCAAACAAAAAGTAGTACAGTAATTAGTACAGTAAACAGAAATTAGTACAGTTTCTCGTCGATCCTTTCTTATACAGTGGCGTGATGACCGACGTTTGCCAGTCAGAGCGCTATTCACCATTGTCCCATATTGTTACACATACTCGATGCAAGATGTCAACAGCATGAGGTCCCATCCCCTTTATGTGCTCAGCAGTGATCATATCAATACCAGATGCCTGTTGTAATTCCAGCCGTTGAACTGTAGCCTTAATTTCAGAGCGCAAAATTGCCGACTCGTGCTGGCCACCAGTAGTGTCAACATTTTCAGGTGAGTAAGTATGATCACTATATAGCTTTTTCCAGTATTCTCTCCAGATTGATTTCAACCAATTTCGATATTTCGGAGTTATAAGTATTATTAAAAAAAAAAAGAGGATGGGCTGCATACTGTGAGTCTCGAGAAGTATAAATATTTCTACTGGATCTTTTGCCACTTGGCTTCTTTCCTTTTTGTCAGTCGCTGCACGTCTTTTTAGACACAATTATCTTCCTAATCAATCATCATACTTTTTATAGTTTTCTTCTATTAGTAGGTTTGCAATTAAAATATTTATCCCATTGTTTTTATAAATAGTACTGAAGCTGAAATTTAAGTATCGAAACGTCATATACGCCACTGAAATGCGGATAATGAAATATATGATGTATACGGTATTTGTTTTATCGTTAAAATTACATGAGAACTTCTTAAGGAGTTAGGAGTTGTTTTTCCTGCATCTATTTAACAAGGTAGAAATAGTATGCGATAGAGAGTCGCATTCGTAGCGTGACCGCAACACCTGCATTGTCATAAAATTAATGATTATCAGCGCAATTCAATCGATGTCTCTGTCAATTTCCATACTCTGGAATTATTTATGTTATCATAAATGTGATTGATCATGAAAAGCTCCAGCGTAGAGATTGAAAGTAAAATTATGCAATTTCTTGTACAAAAAAAAAACAACTAGACTAAGATTTTACATCTAAAGCAAATATTTCTCTTTTTAAAAGGAAAAAATGAAGAAAATTATAATATTATATGGAAGTTGTGAATATATTTGAATTGCAAACAAATATCTATAGATGAATGAGATTATGTTAATTGCATAATACATAATCGCTGTAATTGAATGTTTGTCAATCAATAGTAATTAACTTTTTGTCTCAACACAATTTATTAAAGAGGAATTAAATCAAATAACCATTATTGGCATTATAACAATAGATATAACACCAATAATCCCAAAATAATAGAAATTCATTTCTATCCATGACCCCACTATCACAGCAATACAGAGACTAACTTTTCTCTTCTTCTTGTTTCCATGAAGATGTTTATTCCCACCTCCTATGAAGCTAAGCAATAAGTCTTATTCATTGTCATTCTTCTTTCCAGTAAATTCTTCATCACATATATAAGTACTTTACCTAAGCATAGTCTCCAATTAGCCACATTATGTCTTTGCACTTCCATCCTTACCACACTCACACGTTATTTTGCCCCGTGATTCCATGTTTCCTCTTCATTTCCCCAAATTCTACACATTGTCTCCTTCTCCTTCATCCAGTATCTCTTACCACTATCCTCGCTCTCACACCTAAATCTGGAATTATTCTCTTCTGACTCATATTTAAACTTGCATTCAAATAATCAGGCATCCTTCTTTCATCATCTGCTGTTATAGCTAGACATCCCTTTCTTATATCTCAATATCTTCGATTCTGCTAAGATCTCGTTCTCACATAACCACTCCCCTTATCCCAGCAAACCTAATAATGATTCTATTCCATGATTCTATTCTGATTCTATTCTGAACCTTCCACACCCTTCTTTTCGCCTTTCTCTTCTACCAACATTAGCACCTGCACCAGTATATCTTCGTCTGTAACACTTTTCTTTCATACTTACCATCAATTTCACACCTTTGGACCAACATTTGTTTCAATTTAGTTCTCTCCAGACCTCGACTTTTCCAGACCTAGTATTCCTATACTGTCTTTGTACCTTTTTTGATGCCCTTTCTTCTTTCTTCCACTGTTCATACATTAGGACTAAACAACATTATACCTCTCAAACGTGCACCCAATATCATTAGCCTCCATTTTATGAATTCACCCAAGTTCTATTCCGATACATTTCTCATTCTTTCTGCTGGTACTTTACTTTACTTGCCGCCACTTCTCACATGTTCTTCACATGATCCATTGGCTCTAAACATAAATCACAGATATTCGTATGATGTCACACACTCTAAATTTTCTTCATTCATTCTAAATGTACCCCATTCTCTTTCTCTATCTCTCTCCCTCCATGATATATATCCCTCTCATTTCATTTTATTTCTCTTTCCCTCATTTCATTTTATTTAATTTCTTTTCATTTTAATTCAAGATTCTTTCTCCCTCTATGCAGAAAAAAATAACGTATGTTAGACTAAATTCACTATGGTCTAACAGTTCCAGCGATTCAAATTAATGTTGCAACAATCGTCACTTCCGCTATGTTTTGGTAGGGAATTCAATCGGATGTGTATGGAAATAAGATTATTATATTTTATGAGGAACATACATACGTATATAGACTTATCTATATACAAGGTTACAATTTTTATTGCATATATCTTTCTGTTTACTTTGCATTTTTAAATGCGGTGCAATTTTTTAAGGGCCGGGCGAGTGCAACGCGGAAAGTTCTTAAATTATTTTTATTCTTTTCTTTTGTATAGTATAACAATAAAACTACTAATGCCATATGTATGGTCTATATATGTTTATATATATATATATATATATATATATATATCTATATATATATATATATATCCTCCTCCTCTGTCCATTATCCTTCGTACAGATGTGGTGACGTTATGTTATTCGATATATTGTTATTGTCCATTCTTCTCTTTCTTGCGCGTGTTGTGCTGCTTCGGAGAGAGAGAGAGTAACCGGTGATGCTCTTTATTTGATATGACCATCGCTGTGGCGATCTTCCTCGAATTCTTTTACCCTCTCCAAACCTTCCCTTCGTCTGGTTATATGTCCAAAATATCTCAATATGCTTTGGTTAATAATTGTGGTAAGCCTAGTGAGATATTTGAGATATTTGTGCGGTGTGCTGTTCAGAGTATACGCATCATTCTGCGATAGACCCACATTTCAAAAGCTACTATTCGTTGTGAGTCAGACTTTTTGATGGTCCAGGTTTCAGCAGCGTAAGTGGCGATAGGAAAGACAAGTGCCCCTACCAGGCGTAGTTTGGTGTTTTTAGTTATGTCAGTAGCTTGCCAAATTTTAGTCATCTTGCCCGTTGTTGATCAGGCCATTGTAAGGCGTCGAGATATTTCTTCTTCGCACCCTTCACTGTTCGTGACAACAGAGCCCAAAGAAGTTGAAACGACTTACCACTTCATATCCTGCTACATTTCGTATCCCAGGTTGGTTATTTCTGCATCTGTCGATGATCATCACTTTGGCTTTCAGTGCATTAATTTTGAGCCAGTGAAGTCCAGGTTGATAATCTTCGCGGGTGATGTTTAAACATCGTGTTCATGATGCTGAGTTCACTGTCAATAACAAACTGTAATAGCTTTTCCCCTCTCTCATTTCGTTCGCCCATTCCATACTTGCCTACTGTTCTTTTCAAATGCTCTTCCGCTTTTGTTTCGCCCATTTTTGCATTCCAGTCACCCATTATTATTATTAGTTCCTTCTTGGGTATACTGGAGATTTTTTCGTGTATTAATTGGTCTATTTCTTCTATTTCATCATCTGTTCCATCACCTATTGGCATACATGCCTGTAGTATGTGGATCTTTGTTGGCTGTACATCGAGCGTTTATCGAATGATATTCGTGTATATATTTTGCTAGTTTCTTTTGAACCATGATTGGTACTCCTTTTTGTCCAGTTTTATTTGCTCCCAACATGAAAATTTTGTAGTGGTTAGATTTCCAGTGTCCCTGGCATGCCCAGTGGGTTTAAGACACTCCACATATATCTACTTTTTCCCTCATAAGTTCTCGCTCCAATATATATAATTTGCCTGGTTCTAACATTCCTCGGACGTTCTATGTTGCTATGCGGTGTTTTTTACGCAGTTTGAATTTTGGTCTACCAGTCGCCCATTTCGGTGATGCTGCCTGGTGGTATATATATATATATATATATATATATATATATATATATACATATAATTTGACCTTAAATCTCCTAAGTACAATATTTAGCTATATCACAATAGCTGACATATGTTCACACCGAATAAATCTCATTATTCTAATTTGTGAGAACGTAATATTAATTGCAAAATTGAAAATGTTACCAACTTACGACGAGATCTCGTTTCGACGTATTTGGGTATTCATCAGGCAAGTGCATGTAACAGTTTCAATCTAATGGTACATTGTGAAAAAAAATGGACTTTTGGCTGCCATGTTCAACCACAAGACGGTCGTGTTCAGTCTATAGTCGCTTAAAAGCGTGTATTTCTATCATTGTACCATTAAAAACAGTTAATAATAATACCAATATCTGCAATTGATTGCAAATTGGTTGTAGTTACCAGTAAATAATATGTAAGTATACAAATTGTATACAGGCCATCCTTTCTTGAATTCAAAGTATATAAAGTAGATCCAGTTGAACTAAAGTAAATTATAACGTTCGAAAAATTTGACTGACGCGAATAATACAACTCCAAACATACAGTTAGGTAACAAAACTAGTTTCGTATTCGAAGGCATGATATACACGCGATTTAGTCCATGTCAAAATGAGTTATGCAAGGCAAACGCCAGCTTTGAGTTGCTTTGCAAACGACTGCAATATGAGTAGGAAATTGAATATAGGCTACTTAGCATTAGTTTCAGAGGAAGAAATTAGAAGGGGAGTTTACAGCAATTGCAAGAACAGCTCTTGGCAAGTAGTTTGCAGTCGAAAGCCTTTGTAAGGGAAGCAACTCTTATAAAAAAGTATTTTCTCAGACCTCCACAGCAGTTGATGGTTGAATTTAATTACTTAGAAATAATCTTAATGATATACTTTAGTATTCGTGATGTCTGCTGCTCAAATGTAAGTTTTTATTAGAGTATAATTTATTGACTAGTTTATTGACAAAGACAAAGCTTATCTTGACAAATAATCTATTTACTCGTTTTGAAGCTTTTTATATGCTAATTGTGCTTTCTATGAATATATTAAATAAAAATAATATAGAATTTTATAATTTGATGTGTTTTGCTCGCCCGATTTAACTCAGAACTATAAATTAAATTAAATAATTTTGTTATTAAATTATATCGTCCATCCCTTCTGATACATGGGTGGGCTAATTTAGTAAAGGGGAATTTATTTATCTAGTAAAACTCACCCGGCTATATTGTCACTTAAAAATGAACAGAGACAATATTTCTAGTTCAAGTGCAATAGTATATTAATACATTGAATGGTTAGCCTTAATCATCAAATTAGGGAGTGAGTCCTCAATAAGAAGAATTGAAATTAAAAGTAATTTGGCCCCCAAAAATCTACTTATCGTGGAATATAGCTGCAATATTTTTTTAAATAAATATTTTAATAAAACTTAAACTAATATTAAATCCATTAAAAACCAATTTCTCTTACAATAATATGCAAATGTCACGTATGAATAACTAACAACACTATGTATATACTTGATTAATAATATTAAAATAAATATTGAATTTTGTGATTTAATTGATCAGATACATACATAGATCAAATGGCACAAGTAACAAAGAATGAGATATTGATTATAGGAAGAATAGTTTCTATTGTTTAAATAAGTTTTATGTATTTAGAAGTGTATGTGTGCTAAGAAAATATTATGAATGGAATTGTTAATTAGCACCATTCAAATATAAATTGTTCTATTGATCATTCTTAAATTAGACATGAGCGGTTTATATTCATTTATTGATATAAGACATAGCTAGTTGATGATGAAGTGATACTACTCAATTCAATTACCATGTAAAATATAATGAACAAAATAATTACGCCAATTAATCAAGTTTTAATGTAATTATATTTACGTTTTATATTTCAATTATTTCTTATTTCCTGTCTGTCAATAGTAAGAAAAAGATAGTATCTTTTCAAGTTCGAAACTAGCTATCCAAATATTCGCATGCGAAACAAATTTTGCCTCATTTATTTTCTAGATGATTGTACGTACAAACTGTGATTGGCAAATCCGGAAAGATAGTGGATACAAGTACATATTAGAATGGATGAGTAGTTCAAATGAATCACATGTAACCATACGTCCATATGAACTATTTGTCACAAAACTCTGTACGCATTTGTATCATTTATTTGAATGATTTAAAAAAATAATTGATAGTTTTTAAGTTATAATCGATAGAAACAGATGCATTTTTAGACTATTTTCTATAATTAAGATATTATCAGAACGTTTAACATTATGCTTTTATTTTGTATCGTATGAGAATGGATGAAATATTAAAACCGTCATTTCTTTACTCAAATCAGCTGACTAAAGATAAAAGGACTGATAAGGTGTGTATTATTCATTATAAAGATTATTCAAACTCTTTGAATAATTAATAATATTATTCAAACTCTGAGCTATTAATTAATCCCAGCAGTTTATGCAGAACTTTATATTACAGATACTTTTATATTAAAATTAAGCACAAACCTTAATTATAAAACAAAGTATCATTAAAAATTTTGAAGTAAAATCTTTTTCTTGAGTCTTTATTTTTATTCTTCTGGAAGGTGTAAAATAATACTGAGAAATGTTGGAATAAAACAATTCATGTAAAAAGTTTTTATAATATCACTTTAAAGCCGGACCACTCCTTGAATGCAATAGAAATTTTTAGATTCTTATTGCTAGATATAATAGAATACCATATAATAATCTAATTTAATATAGGTGATAGAATGCGACATTGCCACGTCTAAAGTTGACACGTTTTTTTATACTATATCTCCATTGCAGATAAAAAATTGAAATAAACTTTGTTAGATAGTTAAACATAGCTTCTTTGCAAATAATATTGGTTAAATGACGACTTAAAAGGATCACACTGGAGTGTTTCTATTCAATCGTAAACTAATAGAATTTCCAAATTACCAAAAGATGGGACGGCGGAAGCGCCAATGAAAGTTTTAGTATCGCACTATTTTTCAACTTAATTAATCTCTGAAAAGTTACCTAATTTTAAATGACAAAATAACTTTCAATATTTATATTTTATCATAAAGCCAAGGCTTTCCAAATAATCATACCAGAATAATCGACAATTAAATATCTGAATACTCAAAATTACATACAGTATGAATTATACTAATCTGATCATAAACTGACAAAGAATCTCAACAAACCACAAACTAACTTATAATTTGTTGTTTAAATTTATTATTAAATTAATATTCCATTCGAGTACCCAGGGTAGATCTTCGCAGTTTTAAAGATATGTTTAATACTTTCCGTTTCCAATAATAATGATCCAATTATTTATTGAATGAAAGAGGAAAGGAATAGACATTTGCTGGTTCGTTAAAAACGATATTCATGATGGAAATAGCAAAAACGCATCAACGAATGCATATAAACACGCAATATACAGCATGCAAAATCACAGCACGAATTGTAATCATCGCATGAGACTCCTTTCTTTCATAGTTGAATGCTTCTGACGTGTCGCAGGAGTTTTGCAAGGCAGAACGATGAACAAAAATAAAAACCAATTGCAATATGCTAAATAAAATTACTACTTCGTTTTATTTCATTTAAATTCTGCGTAATATAGTAGACGATATACATATTTGAAAGATAACAATCAGCGATTGCGGAACCAGTTTGGGGTCTCAACTTTACCAATTTTATGAATGTAATAATTCAGAGGACACTACCTTGTAACCTAATTAGTGTATATCAAGAGTTCCTCCTTAGTAAGACTGACTAAGTGATTCTTTTGTCAGATGTCAGATCTATAATGAAATTGTTTATTGTTCCTAGACGATCTAGTTTATGAGATATTTCCTTGCCCTCAGTTCGTACTTGTGCTGGTACCCATAATAACTTAACCATAACTGCAGGTGTGTTAGCACAGTTCCACAGTAGTTTGGACTCGCAGTATTCTCATTGTTGCTGGACTGTCATTGATATTAATATGAATATGGTATTGATATTGATGTGATGATTACCAATATCAATATTGGTGTATTGATATTGGCCTCTTTCATGCATTTATGCATGATCTCTAGGGCACAAATATCAACGGCAAAATTTCAGCCTATAAGATAGTGGCGTATGTATCCAGTTATCCTCGGGACGTGTACCCCAGCACTCGTTCCAACAGTGTCCAGTTTTCACCAATCTGTTTACCATTTCAATACACTCTTACCATACAAAGGCTCATTTTCCCAGGTATTCCTGGGTTATTCAAAGTTGAACGTTAATGGCATATCATCCCACTTACAGTCGGTGAGTTGTAGCATTCTTTAGGCCAGACCAGAACTCCATGCACTATAATAGGTCTTACAATTGCTGCATATGCCCATAAAACTAAAAGTGCACCACTTTTCGTTGTAGAAAAGTTCTTGTACATGCATTTGAGGCCATTGAGGACCTTATAACCCAATAGCAAATTTTAATCCACTGAGCCAGTAGCAAAACATTATATTTCTTATGGATATTTTTCTTTATATAAAATTCTGATAAATTAATCAATCATTTACAACGTATATATATTATCCATAAATATTGTATCGATTTATAAGAACCTGATGTATCTTGTATATCATACGTATAAGTTAGTAGCAAATAGTCATTTACTTGGATATGTTCATTGAGATTCTTTTAATAAGAGCAAACATGAAATACACGTCATATTTGGTTAATCGTATGAGCAATCAAGCGTTTAATTAATGGAATTAAAACTAATTAATTGTACTCGTTAAACATGTATGGTCTGGCTCTTTTCATATTTCGCTGTTTACTTCTCAATTAAAATGATATCACTTTATTTAAAGCTACATGCATATAATATTGACAAATATGTCGATGAGCGTGAATAAAGCTATCTTTTTGTTTTGTTTAGTTATCCTTAAAAAAAGCGTAATTCATTTTACTATTCATTTAATAGCTTACTTAATATAATGGTTTACAAACATGATCTGACCTCCAAGGGTGAAACCCCTAACAATATCAAATCTCAATGTTGCCATATTAATGTTAATATCTTAAATATGTCACACACTTTTTAATCTATGGCAGAAAAAATTCCAGCAGAAACAGAAATAACATTGGAATTCATTTTCAAGTATTAATGCTGATGTTGCATACAAACAATGACTATGGACACCAGTGGCAAACCTATGGCACGCGACTCACGCAAATAAATTTAATTGGCGCCCGGAAGAAATAGTAGCATACAAATATGACGTCATACATATGCCAATGTTATTTTATCAACTTTTTAAATAAATGTGCCCTTTTTAATTTCTAGACTGTGCACCAAGTGGTAAGAGTTGCCTAATGTAAACAACTCGAAATACAAGATGTTCGAAATGTCTGAAATATTAATGAGGAATATCTATGTATGAAGGAAGAAACATAAGAGTGAGAGTTGGAAAAAATGTGATGGAATGGTTTGAGGTTGTGAATGAAGTGAATCAAGGGTGCCCGTTGAGTGGTAGCTTATTTAATATTTATATCGCGGATTTAGAAGAAGTAAAAAAAAATGGGTAAGGATGAGGAATGAGTGTACGAAATGAAAAAGTATGGTCGTTAGGGTACGCGGATAATATAGTTTGTATGATAGGAATAGTGGATAGATGCATGAAAAATTTATGTGAATTTTAAGTAATATATAAGAAAGGAGGAAGGGATAGTAAAACTGATAAGTTTGTATTAAATGAAGAAATGATTGAGTGTGTTAAAACATATAAATATTTGGGTTTGATGATATCGTACAATGGTTCGTGTAAGGAGCATGTGAGGATGATTGCAAAGAAATTTGAGAAGTAAACTTTGGCGAATCCATAAGAATAATGATTATTATATTTGATGTATGTGTGAGAAGTATCAAGATGTATGGGGCAATAGTGTGGACAGTGAAAGAGATACTACAAATAGGATATTTGAAGAGGATAAGAGGTGTGGAGAAGTCGACTCTATGTAAAATTGTGTTGCAAGAGCTTAATTAATATAAATGTTGAGTTCAAGGGTTTAAGAAATTGGCAATGTACGAAAGATAGGTGATGATTGATGAGGATGTGAGGATGGTCAAAAATGTATATTTGAAGGCAGTGGAAGAGGAGGAAAAAAACTCGAAATGAATTGGATTGGGTTATAAAGAAGAAAAAAATAATATTAGAAAGAGTAGGATGGTATACAAAAATGTGGTACGTAGGGTTGGAAAATGGGTGGATGAATGTAAATAAAGTGGTGAGGAGAATAATGGATGTGGAGATCCAAGAAAGGGATGTAAGGCTAAGGAAGTTGAGGTATAATAGAAGATATATAATTAGAAAAAAGAAAGGAGACATGCCGGAATATTTGGGGTTAGTATGAATGAGAAAAGGATGATAATGAGGTTTAGGTGTGGTAATGAGGAGAGAGGTAACATATTTTGGATAAAAGAGAAGGATAGAATGTGTAGGATATGTGGTACTAAAGAGGAAAGGTCGGAACATTGGATAAAAGAATGTGAGGGAGTCGAGTGGGAGATCGAGTGGGAGATTGAGCTAAGAGAAAAAATGGAAAACTGGAGAATGTGTCTAGGAGCGAAGAAGTATGATTAGGAGGTTTTGAAAACAATTGTAGATGTGATTGAGAGGAAAGGGTTATAAAAAAGAAAGATATGTTATAGAAAGGAGAGAAAAAAGAGATGAAAGGTATATAGACGGTAATTGGATATTATGTGAATATTTTTGTTTATGTTTTCTTCTTCTGTCTATTTCTTTTCTTTCGTAATTTATAAAAAAAAACAGTTAATGAAAAAAAAACTATTCATTTTAAAGAATTTTTACACAATGTAATTTTATAAAATTTGTGTTAAATTCTTTATATGCCAATAAAGGTATCTGTCTATCTAACAAGGATGTACATAATATAATATAGAATCATTGTAAGACGGTAATTTTAAATACACCTAAATATTAAATATACCTAATAAGATGATTTTTAGAAGAAAAAAAACATTTTATTATATAAAGATATTTTCAAGTTCATACTTAATGTTATACTAGCAATACTCAGCAAACTTTTGTTATCAGTCCCTTCAACAACTGTAAAACACAAAAATCTCTAAAAGAAAAGAATGTTCTTTGAGCTGGTGGTTCTAGTGTATTCCTAAAAATGGGTCCATTTGTATCAAATAATGTATGGGAATTTTAAACTTTGAGACTATTTTTACTGACGACCCGTCAATTTTATTAAAAAATTATTTTACTAACTCCTATACACTAAATACAACAAAAATTAATTTTTTTCTTTCACAAACAGAAGAGTAACTGAATCTGGATGTATTTTAAATCCTGATTACAAATCTACTGTCGGATTTTTCCTATCAAGCAGGAAACTTATGTAATACTCGTTTGAAATTTTTATAACTTTTGTAACTAGCTATATAACTGAAAATGATTGACCTTCATTCTGGCTGGCTTAGAAAGTGGTACTTAGTGATTTTATGATGTGCATTGTATCTGGAACACCTCTCTTTTTGGTCCAACAATAAATAGTCATCCAACATGTTAAAACTCCATTTAACTTGGTACCTTTTTTCCATTGTAAAAATTTGCAGATAAAAAAGTTCGTCGTGTTCGTCGCTTACAGGCCCAAGTGAGAATCTAAGAAATGCATTTTTACGGACATGTTGCATCCCATAGCTTTATATGATTTTAAAAGATTAGCCACTACGTCACGATAGATTTTTGCTTGATGGTTTCCAAGAAAATACCAACATACATTTCAGATTGCTATTTAGACAGGTTTAAATCCCTGATGACGTCATTAGGGTCTTGTTGATTTGGATCAGTAAGGTTTTGATGAACCACTCACTTCATATGTAGGATCAGTTTTGTTATCGTCTAAAACATTTTCCGTTTCATCTTTGAAAGATGAGACGAGTAACTTAAGGCTATATCACCATCATATACTGGTACACGGTGCTATTCAGTGTGTAAAACTGGCCTTATCGCAGATGGAAAATTTAGATAATTAACTATAAGTTTTGTTTTAGATGTGATTCCCTTAATCTTTGTTAAACAAAAATAACAATCTGATAAGTAATCTTCCTCTTCCCTCCAAATCATAGGAACTGCAAATGACATATGGTGTGTACCATTTTGCCATCCAATCAATAGCTTAACAGCATATATTCGGGACTCAGCTTTTATCAAAATCACCAACTTAACAGCCAAAGTCAAGTTCATAACATTTACGCACATGCGGCGTGAGATTTCGCCTCTGAGACTTGAAAGTCAGTTCACCGCAAATGTAACAGAAATCATCCGCATCATTTAAGCGCTTTCTGTTCAATAAAAACCTAAAATACTATTCTACACCAAACTCAATACAATTTGAAATGAGAAATTAGGGAAAAAACGCACAAATAATATGTATTCGTACTAACAAGCTCAGCGTCATACTGCCGACGCTTTTGACGGTACACAACGGCAGATAAAATAGATCTGCGTATGTTGGAACTTGGTTATGTCATGTTCCTCTACTCTGGAAACATGCAGAATCACGTCTTATACTTCTGAGTAAAACTGCATATTATTCTTTAAAGTATGAATTATTTAGATTAAGCAAGTCCTCTTCGAAAAATGTGTAACAAATATGAGAGACTAACAAATTAGAAAAAATTACGATGAACCGCGGGTGGATAGCCATTTCTGCTATAAGATTAATACCTTTAATAGCGTTATCAACACCCTTATTTTTCAGAACGTCATTGTATGTGCGTAACTAAATACACACTAAGTCTGTATCTGAACCTATTAGATCGGATAAATATTATTTTTATTTTTATTGAAAACATATGAAACGGGCTATAGAGCCACGTCGTTACTAACACCACTGGTTTCTCTTTGTTCATATACGAGAGCCGCATATTTGCATATTATAAATGATCATATGGATCGGTATCGTCGTTTATTGCCACGACTACATTAATTGTTTAATTAATTAGTTAGATTAAGCAGGTCGGCTTCGAAAAATATGTAACAAATATTAGTGACTAACAAATCAAAAAAAAATGTATTTGAACCGCGGGTGGATTGCCATTTCTGCTATAAGGTATTAAGCTTTATCAACACCCCTATTTTTGATAACGTCATTGTATGTGTGTAACTGAATACACACTAACTTTGTATTTGAACCTATTACATCGGATAAATATTATTTTTATTAAATCTTCTATATATGTTTAAAGTATGTTAGTCGACATATGCAAGGTGTTTTGCGTTAATTTTAAATTAATTCCTATATTAGATCTGATTAGATAAATGTAAAGAGATAATATTAGACTTATTGTAGAGAAATCAGTTTTTTATGGTATTCGCTTGTATTCAAAGCAGCTTAGTGCACAATTGAAAACATATGAAACGGACAATGGAGCCACGTGGTTACTAACACCACTAGTTTCTCTTTCCTCATATACGAGAGCCACATACTAGCATATTCTAACTATGGACGGGTATCATCGTTTAATGACACTACATTCATTAATTATTTAGATTAAGCACGTCGTCTTAGCTTATATGATTAGTTTTAAATATGAGTTGAATAAAACCGCTAAATATAAATTAAATGTTTCTATGAAAGGGCACAGATGATGTTAAAAGCAGTTTTTGAAAAGCGGCTGTCACACTGGAACTGAACCGATGGCAAACTTCTGATTACATTTTTCAATTCAGGATACTAGAATGCACTAGAATCACTATTTAAATATCTTGCGAAAAAAATCATGTCGACCAGTGTTATTTATCTGTCATGTTAGGTCAATTAAATGTCTATTTTCTAGATCTGCCATTTTTGCTACAGCGTAAAATATTCCTTGTGAAAAGTCCAAAACTTCGACATGTTATCTATAGTCATATGTATGATTATTTATTTTTAACCATATAAGTAAAATATGTATAAGAAGAAAGTAAATGAAACAACCATATTATATGTGTGATGAGAAGGCAAACGCAATAACACAACTCGAAATGTATTCAGCAATCATTAAATAATTCATTGATCTGTTTTACATAAAATTTTATAACATCTGTTTCAAATGTTCTTGTTTATTATCATTTGATTTCGCATTCGTAATATTTCGCATGAGTTTCAAGATTAGACATTATAATTTTAATAAATTAAAAGTCAAGTGTTCAGGATGTTGTATAAATTGATTTTGCTTGCTATCTGTTATGCAATATGTAGTAATTATTTCCAAATCTAATTTGCATATTGCTCTCAACGACAAGCATACGAATAAGTAGTTTTTAAGATACTAAACCATCAACAGTCTAAGAATAAAGAGATAAAATCAATAAACCATTTGACATAGTTACGCGCATAAAGAAACACCTAGTTGACCAAGATGGGATGGGTTACAATAAAACAAAAAAGTAATAAATTTATAAAATTCACATACACCGACAAGGACACTTATAAAATAAGAAAACTCTTCAAGCCGTACTAAATAAAAATCGTATATAGAACAAAAAAAATCTATAGATATATGTGCGTCAGAGGCAAAGAAAATGAGTTTACGTGCAACACCTGTAAAGAAATTTATAGTGTGGGAAACCTTAATTAGTTGGAAACCTAATAGGAGATTTACAAAACATCAATATACAAGAACAAAACCGGATATGAATGTGAGTGGATACTCAGCAGGACATGTGTACAGGGCGTTTTAAAGAGAATTTACTCTTTAAATTGGCAGTGGGCAGGGCATATAAATCGACGCAACGATGAAAGGTGGTCTAAGATCATAGGAGACTGAAGTCTGAGACATATAGTTAGACCAAGAAGAAGACCTATGGATCGATGGAATCCTGAATTTGTAAGATTTTTGAGACTCACCTGGAAACGCAAGACCATGGATCGTGTTGGTTGGAAGTCGCTTGGAAAGGCATTCATCTGTGAGAGAACTGATACAGGCTGATGATTATATATATATATATATATATATATATGATGAGTAGCTGTTTGTCTTCAGGGTTATATCTCGTGTGATAGGCATTTCAGTGTGCCAACGTTTTGCCAAAGTCAAATCTGGCATTGTCGAGGCTTAGAGAAAGTCTGAAAACTTATTCGCATACGACCTTGTTATTCTCCTTTCTACGTCAGTGCATGCCGCACCAACTACGGTGATGCATGTTGTTAGGTCTACACATGCTGTTGATGGTGGTCATACACTAGGTGATTGAGTGAATGCTGATGATGGTCGTACCATAGATGCATTTTTGTCTGCTTTGTTGTTGATGTGAATTATTTGTTGTTTATTTTCACTGTATGGATGTAATACATGTTTCCAAGTCCTAGAAATGGTTTCGTTGTCGTTTCATGCAGCAAAGAAAGTAGCAATACAAACTTCTCTGAAATGAATGCAGATGAAATCAGACAGGAGGTAGCACACATACTCAGGCATTCAAAACTACCGGAAGAAAACATTAGAAGAGATGAGAGGTTATCTCTCAAGCAATTAAGGAACAACAACGAAATAGTGATACTACCTGCTGACAAAGGAAACGCAACAATAATCCTGAACACTTCCGACTACGAATAAAAACTAAATGACTTACTTGAAGATGACATTTACATGAAAATAAGTTCGGACCCGACCAAATACATAGAAAAAACTACAAAAAAGAAACTTAAAGCTTCACCTATTGACGCCGAAACAGTGAATAAACTAATTCCACGCAAGGAATAATCGAAATGCCCGAAATTTTATGGATTACCGAAAATCCACAAAGAAAATACACCTCTAAGACCCATCGTCACTTCTTTTGAGTCTCCAACACACCAGATTTCACAATATTTGTGAAAAATATATTCAACCTCTGATTGTATCTTTCGAATCACATGTAAAAAACAGTCAGCACTTTTTAGAGATCCTGAAAGAACATATAAGTAGTACAACCAACTGACATAGTTAGCTTCGATGTCGTATCCCTGTTTACTAACATCCCCGTAGATGAAACATTGGACATACTAAGAACCAAACAACAAGTTCACACGCATATTATTGATTTAATCAACCTGTGAATGAAGTGAATGAGTGGTTGATTCATTCACTTCATTCACAGATGACAACGCTACAAACAGAAATTTGGGGCAATAGGTTCGCCTCTTTCAAGCGTTATCGCTAACATTTTTATTGAAGACTTTGAAACAGTCCTGAAACACAAAATACAACGTCCGGAACCAACACCATCTGGACCAATTGCCATTGCAACTCTTCCGTACATAAAACGAACTACCGACAAAATATCGATCCTAAAGAAAAACGGCCTCAAAACAGAATTTAACACAGATCAAAAAATCAGCAGCATATTATCCAAAGCAAAAGACAAAATTTCACTAAAATTCTAAGGTGTGTCGAAGTACCCTGCAATGAATGCGATTTGGTTTTTGTCGAGAATTACTAGAGAAGCCATAGAAATCGAAAAGTGACTGAATACGATAAATAAACGAAACGACAACAAAAACATTTATAGCACTTGGAAACTTGTATTACACGTACCGTGAAAGTAAACAACAAATAATTCACATCAACAACAAACGAGACAAAAATGCATCCACATCACGATCACCATCAGTATCCACCCAACCACACAGTGTACAACCGCCATCAATAACATGTGTAGATACAACAACATGCGTCACCGTACCAGGTGCTGAAAGCGCGGATGTAGAAAGTAGAATAACAAGACCGTATGCGAAATACAGTACACAATTAGTTTACAGGCTTCCTCTAAGCCTCGACAATACCAAATGTGACGTTTCCGAAACGTTGGCAGACAGATGTCTACCACGCGAGATATAAGCCTGAAAACAAAAAACTACTCCTCAGATTTCCC